>BQKZ01001283.1:85545-96393 GCA_036244855.1 Temnopleurus reevesii
TTTTTTTTTTTGGCCTGATCGTGCTTCCAGATCAAGATGTGCTAGGACAGTGATTCAAAAAATACAAACTTTTTCACCATTTTTATCATACTATCGATACAATAGAGTGTTTTTTTTTTCACTTGTCCCTATCACTGTACTTTCAATCCTATGTTATTTTTCCATAGATTGTCCTCTCATTTTTAATGACTAAAGCCAATAGCTGTCCTCTTTTCTCGCTCTCAATTTCTAATATCCATCTTCAATTCTTTGCTTGCCTTTCAACTATCATTCTTTCTGAATAAAGGCCCGGGCACACCAAACACGGCACGGCATAACGGCACGGTTTTTACGCCCTATCTTGGTTGCTATTGGTCAACGCACTCCTCCGCGCAAAAGATGCTTCACAATTGACCAATCACAGGGGAGAAATGGCGTAAATACCGTGCCGTGATGCCTAGCCGTGTTTTGTGTGCCCGGGCCTTAAGTCTAATCTCCGTTTCAAAGGAACATCTTCATATCTACTCAAGATTTCCCTGTCTCCGTCTCTATATATAGCACAATTCCTCTACACACAAACACACTCAAATACACTCATCCAGGGATCGCAGAACCGGGGAGATATGAGAATGCAGTGACCCCTACACCACGACATAGCCATATCTATGAAACAAACACATACACACACACTCATACACCCACACACATTTTTCCATTTTCTATTGTGAAAAAAAAATTGATGTTCAATTAAGTATTCAAACATTCATGTTTAAAGTATATTAATAATTGTTTTCATGTGTATTATAAGTGACCTGTATGTTAGAATGAAGAGATATTTCACAATTCACGGTTACGTATAGCAACATTGTCTGCAACGTGCTAACGACTAATTTCTTTCTTTTCTAACAAATATAACAGTAATTGAAACTATAGGTTTTAAAATGTTGCGCATATTTCGTGGTGTTTTTGTGCGTTTATTTCTACAAAATTTTCAAATGCATTCTTAATCAACGAATGCAGATATACATCTTGTGGGAATATGATGAGAAGTATACGATTTTACTCAAATCAATTAATCTTTCATTTTAACAAACATGTTTCACGTGCGTTCTTCCATATGAGAAACAGGGCATTTTTCATTCGATGGCGCAGAATAAAGTGTTCACTGAAGCACATCCTTTTTGTTGAATTGGTATTTTTCCGCGGTGTAGGCTACTATGGCAACTCAAAGAGAGCTTTTCATTCAAGCGATAAGTACAACATGATCCTTGGTACCTATTTTTAATCCACTCTATGTTAAATTTTGATATTTATTTTTTTTCGTTATATCTACCTTCTATTTACTTTCTTTTAAATCTAATAAAACAAGGCAGGATAATAATTGAGAATTTAAGCAACATTAAAAGGGCAATATTCGTGGAATTTTATTCAGAAAAATATGTAAAGTGTATTTAGTCAGCAGTGCAGCAAGCTAGAGCTTGGTTCCAATGAAGATCAATAATCCACTTTTTGAACAACAAGACGAAAAAAACCTTTACAGAGTTTATAAGGATTAGAATAAGATGTTAATAATTAATTCATAGTACATCTGTTTAGTATCAAACATGTGAATACTCACAGAATAGAACGTTCACCTGATACATATAAATATTACTGTTTTACATTAAATGCCACTGGATGAATATATATGAGCTTAGTCTATACAACTAAGAATGTCTTGTTTGAAATCAGAATCTCGTTTATTCCAGTAAATATAAAGATCCATAAAAATATTTGTATGAATCATTTAAAGGGACAATGCTAGATATGTATTCGTTTACATCGATTACAATGACAGTAATGTTTCCAATGACACATCCGCTCAATGATAATGCAAAACGCCTTGAGCACTCTGCAGAGTGGATACCTGCGCTATGAAAATTATTGTTATCATCACGGTGAATATTACTTTTATTCGCCACTTAGGCAGAACACGCACTTCGCTCAAATAGTTCAAAATATTTTTCTTGAATATGTATTCTAAAATACTTGTCAGTTGAGCATGCATGATCTACTTTAAAAATTAGCTGCGGAAATCCAATCGATAAATCATTGATCCGAACTAATAAGATCAATTTAAACACTGACGCGATTATCATAGATCGCAAAGGTGTGGGGCGGTTAATGATTAATTTAACTGAAGCTACTATTCAACCTAATTTAAAGGGGAAAAAAGATACATTATTTATGAAATCTTCAATACTTTCTTACGTAATAATAAACTTTACATTGGATATAAGCTTTTTTTTAATACATACACATAAGCTTTTCAATTGTGCATTCATTTGTCCGCGATATTTTGCATGCAAGTATATATGGCACAACGTATTGTAAAGCAAATGTTTCCATTTTTTTATGTTAGATAGGCCTCACTGGAAGCAAATAAAACCTGCATAGTTAAATTAGAAAGTTATCATTCTGATTAAAAAAAATGTGTAAAAAAAAGAAATAATAATTACCCCAATTGTAACTGAGCTGTTAAAGACCTCTATAAAGTTGATCCAAAGTCACATTATAACTCTACATCATGCCCTTCTTGAAGTTACGGGTGAAGGTATCGACCTAATTATCAGCGATATAAACAAAGAAAGAGATAATGGAATGTGAGCCGGTCATACTTCTAACCATGGAAACCAAATAACAACGAAGTTCACTTTTGTTTACTGAATAATCAGGATCGAGATAATTAGGCAAATTAGATTTGAACGCTTAAACAATTCAGTTAAAGTGAAGGTCAGAACTAAATTATGGCTGACAATAATCCGCGATCAAGAACTATTTAGGATGAAACGGGGAAAGCAAATGATATCTCAGGGTATCATCCAGCACCACCGATTAGTGCCTTCTGATGGAAAATGTCATTACAACGGAGTTAGTAGTTAAGAAGTATAATGTTGCGAGTGAAAATATCTGTACTGTATGACCCCAAAACAATCTTAGTCGCATTTAATTTTGCAATCTCTTTGTTCTTAGCTATGAGATTATTCTTAATTTTTACTTTATTTGAACTGATTGTGACACTTTCCTTTCAAATTGGGTTGTATATTTATATAACAACAGTATCAATTAATGCTCATCAATGAATAAGGTTTTCCAAATCGGGATGTAAGCTGAGCATCAGAGACCCAAATCATCAGCTTCCAATGTTTTGCTTACCAAAGTAAATACCAATTGGAATTATCACTATTATGATTCTTATTTATTCAGTCATAAAAAAAAGTTTCCAACAGTAAAAATGAGAAATGTATCACAGTAAATGAAAACATGTATAAATATAAGCGAAAAATGGAAAGAGGAGAGGGGAAGAGAATAAAGCAAGAAGTGGTGAATGCATGCCCATCCATGGGCCAGGGAATCAAGAAGTCACTTTAGCGTTCATTTCTGGTTGTATGGATGAAGGTCAAATATTTTTCATTTGATTCAGAACAACATTTGCTGACAAATTAGAAAATTCAGCCTGAACTACAAATAATCTACCAGACATTTTTGTAGCAAACGTTCAATGCGTCTATACTAACCACCGTATAATATTCACAATTCAAGCAAAGCGAGTATTTTCTCCCTCTTGTAAACTTTTTTTTTACCACCATCTTTCGCTTTAACAACACAGGTCATTCAGATTGGTGGGTAATTGTTTTAATTACTTGTACCATTCGTATAAAGGTATAAAACCACTGACAATTATTTTGAGAAAGATATGCATAATAATAATAATAATAATAATAATAATAATAATAATATCGTATGCTTGATATAGCGCTTAATATTACAATAAATCTCCAAGTGCTTTACAATCACTTTTACACAAGCTATACAATACAACATTTAATACCATATTCCCTCGATTTAATTAAGATATCACTCATAGAAACATGAAAAAGAAGTGAGACAAACCACCCTTTTATGCTTGCGTGATGAAAGTATGATTTTACCATTATACACAATATATGCATTCCGTGGGAATCTATACTGTTGGGAAAATATGGTTGCAATTACATTTTGACAAGTTTATAATTCTCAATTGTAGGTGCTCAAACAAGCGGGGACTCTTTGAGAACGAAATTGAAAGCCCGTGTCACCTATTATGAATATGAGCAACGTTAGAAATACTCGACAAAAAGGGAAGACTAGATGGAAAGGAAATGAAAAGAAGACATACGCATATTCTTTATAAATTATGTGTGAGAGGGGTGAGCCGACTGACCAAACAGTTAGCCCTCTTGATTAGCTTAATGACATGAGCGGAAAAACAAATTTCACAGACCCAGAATACCTGCCAATAACACTAAAGTGAGGATTAATTCATATCCATGACAATTGGAATAATAGACAGACACACAATCACACCATTGTTTTTCCAATCCATGGGTACATGGTGAGCGTCATTGTATCTATATTACACGTGCTCTATTTTCATACCCATATTTGAGCCTGTGATATATTGCTTGTCGTCACAAACCTTTCAAATTTCAATTTATAAATTGGATGCAGGATTAAGAGATTGGGTGTATGATTTTTCACATCAATAATTCAGAATTCTTCCATGAAAGGATAGACGGTCCTGCAATTATCAAATCTGAATGGCCTTCGTTGTATTATGACGATTGATTTCTAAAAATGATAAATGAGCATCAATAAGATTATGTTCATGGAAGGTGTTTTGATATTGGCAACTGTCTATCACATTATGTTTAGAGTCAGGAGGTGTGTGGGGCTACGCAGTATTTTGCGAGTTTTTCTTCCTCATTCGACAATCAATTTGTCAATCCACATAATGTCGAATTATCAACAAAATATAAAGTCGGTGTTTTGTAATGAGTTTATTTTTGTCATTAAAATAAGAGACAGTGGACCTAGGAGGGGGTTAATTATAGGCTGCTTCCACATGTTTGCAGTCTGTTCGTGCGAATATATATGGCAATGTAAAACTTGTAATATACATGTAAAACCCCATCCTCTTTCAGCCTCTCCATGCACTTTTGAACATGTCTCTGCAATGACCATAATAATGTTTTCAACACATCCAGAACCTTTAAAGACATTGTATAAAGACATTTGTTTTACTGTATATAATCTGTTAGGGGAACAGTTTTCCCATAACTGAAGTGGAACCCTGCATTGGGTAAAACATGTAAAAAGACGGTAATTAAAATTTTGGTAATTACTAATATTATTAGTACCATTACTAGTCATATAGATTGCCTCAAAATGTTTATGATGCAACGAGCAGATAAATTATTACATTAATGCAACGGTTTGGTAAAGCTTATTCTTTAAAACATGACTTTTTGTATTCCTAAGTTTACAGTAAGTTTGCATCCATTTTTTAATTTACCATTTATTTAGCCCACTTCCAGTTAGAAAATATCAATAACAAATATCAGACTAAGACAAATCGGATATACATCACAATTCTGTACTTGTGCGATAAATGAATCAATGCAAATGTTTTGACCATCTGAGGCTAGTTCAGCCCAGTTTACCCAAGTGGTTTTGATATTTTTTTTACTAGCATGGAGTAAAGTATAATGATTTGTCAAAGAAAATACCGATTTTAATTTGCCAAACGATAGACATTGCGTTTTTACGATTTTCTCAAAAACATTCAAATTAATGGTGCCTCCAGCATCTCTTCTGTACATTATTGCTACTACTCCAAAAGTGCAGCAGCCAACCCAGTAAAAACCAGACAGAAAGCAAATTGAAATGTTCAATTACTGACATCAAAGTCATTGACATTTATTGAAGTAACTGATTAAACAACCCTGCCCCAGCAGTCACACATGCAGACTGACGCTACACCGATCGATGAATGCAGACATCTCATACGCGCACCCAAGATCTTAATATCTAGGGGTTGAGCTCAAATGTGGCGCTCCCCGGGTCTGAGCTGGACTGACAAGCAAAAAAAAAAGCCGTCACCTCAAATTTGGTGCCCAGGGGGCTGAGCTGGGCTAACAAGCAAAAAAAAAAGCAAAAAAGGTCCTCAACTCGAATTTGCCCCCCCCCCCCCCCCCCCCTCTGGAGGTCTTCAACTCAAATTTGGCGCTCCCAGGGGCTGAACTGGGCTGACAAGCAAAAAAAAAAGTTCATCATCTACTTTATCGTGACTATCGGCGAATTTGGCACCATTTTAACCTCAAATTTGGCGCCCCCTAGCTCTGAGTCACGGGGCTAGTGCTCCCAAAGTCCCCCCCCCCCNCCGTTGTATATTCTACTCAAAATGGCATGGTAGCACGGCCCGCAGGTGCTCAGGGTGTAAATGAAATGACCTACATTATTTTGATGAATAATTGCCAGAAATCAGGCAGAAATCAGGCAATTAAAATAATCGGCATAAAATTGCCAATTCCGTAATGGACCAAATCCAATTACTAAAGCCTTTGATTTCATCTTCGCCTAACAATCAATTGATTGAATATACCTGGCCGGATAAATCATTTTCATCGTTCACTTTTTTTAGAAACTGTAAGAAAAAAAAGCAGAAACCGTGGTGCATCTTTTTAACATTCTCACACCAGACTGTCTAATTCAGATACCAAGATGGAGCATTTCACATTTTTATCTCGTTTGAAGCGCTACAAATTGATATTGAAGTCTAATCTTTTCCAGCTTCATCTTTGTTTTACACCAATCAACATTTCTACGCAGTGTGTCACAAATTGATATTTTCATCCAATATTGTATGATAAGCTAATAAAACTTATGGCTCGTGTCGATTCATTTGACGATTTAGCACTATTATGAGTTTTCGTTTTAATAGCTTCTTGAATTTGACACTATAGAATTCTATAGTGTCAAATTCAAGAAGCCATTAAAACGAAAACTCATAAGTTTTTATTATCTTATCACAGTACCTTTGTTTCACTTTTTGAATCTTTTCCTGTTTGCTTGGCAGCTCTCCGATGGACTAAAATGGTCCGCTTTGTCAAAAAGCTTGACATTAATATTCAAAACGATACACGCCGCAATACTTACCCCTAGCTTTAAAAATATGAAATACTTCAAATTCATAAACTATGTTAAGCCACATAAATATGTACAAAACAACTTTCGCAAGGTAGAATGGTGGGTTTTTTTATGTTCCCAATATGGAGTAGATTTGTCATGGATTGAGAATGTACATCACATCACCAATCCAGGATGTGCTCCTTTCATATGATTCAATATGAGATCAAGGACAAGTCCATTTATATTCATTTGACTATTTTCAGGTAGAGATGAGGAGATACACTGCAAACACACTGGTGTTAAATTTAACACCAACCTGAATCTATAGAGGACCAAATCAGAATAGTGTTAGAATAACACCAGTTTGGAATCAAATCAATGTATTCAAACATCGACTGGTGTTGTTCAGGGCCTTAAACAATGTTAAACAACACCAGTTGTTATTGAAATATATTGAATGGATTCCAAACTGGTGTTATTTTAACACTCTTCTGGTATGGTCCTATATAGATTCCGGTTGGTGTTAATTTCAACTCCAGCGTTTTTGCAGTGTACTGTCTGATATCGTGTCTAAGTTGTGTAATATGCTCTACGCAGTATAACAATAGTTCACTTGAATTCGGGACAATTTATTCTAGATAGAAAATAGACCTTTGTTTAGTTGTGATACAACATTTCAAATTTAGCTGCTGGTAGTATTACCCGAACATGGGCCTGTAACATAAAAGATGCAATAAAACTTACTACAGATATTAACTGTGGGTCTATGAAAAAACATGTACCATAGAAATACGATTAATCTTATTTATCTATTTATCTATTTATTCATTTATTCATGTTTTATTTACAACAAATTAAAAACAAGAACAAAGGGTAGAGGCTAGTCCGATTCAGTAAAGAAATGCTTTACTACGACTACGGAGCCCTCCACCCATACAGATAATCGTCAAATTATCGTATCTCTTTTATGTAGGCCCAATATCCGGGATCTATTTTTGTCTTTGTAATTGACTGACTATTGATATTCAATTTGAAATAATTAGAGGGTGTTAATACATCGGAATGAAATAAGCACGCATGCATGCAAGGAGTCTTGAAATTGCTTTAACTAATTAGGAGTTTTAAGGAATAAGGAGATCAGGTCCGAAAAATTGTTAATGACAGATAAATTATGAAATCAATTTTATGTCTACTCAATTTCTATCGAGAACTGTTACAATTTGAATGGTTTGGCTAAATGTTTATTGCCCTCGTGTAATTTATGTGGAGGAAATTTTATATTTGAATAAGTTGTACTGATGACATTGTCTAGTAAGCATAATTAACAAGAATCGGATGTGAATAAATACAAAAAAGGATAATAATAATAATAATAATACACAGCTTTTATATAGCGCTTATCAACTCTTTATTAGAATTCTCTAAGCGCTCTACAATTGCAGCATTATTACCCTGGCTTTAGCCCGGCAGCCACTTTATTAGCGCACTTGGCATTTCAAGGAAAATATTCCTACCAGGTACCCATTCACCTCACCTGGGTTGAGTGCAGCACAACGTGGATGAATTTCTTGCTGAAGGAAGGATCTCTATCTTTTTTAATATATTACATCAAGAAAAATGTTCAGCAGTTAAGGGGTTATAGAATACTAAGAAAATGCATACATTTTAAATCTACAGGGAAACAGGCATATTGGCACTTGTAATTTTGTGATGAAAACGACTTAAATGAGTAAATGGATTACTTAAACGCTATTGACAAGTAATTCATCTCTGTTGATACAGCATTTGACCTTCCCAATTTTTTTCTTTTATCGTGCCAGCTCATTGACGATTGTTTTTGTTTTGTTTGGCCTTAGATTCGATCAACAAGGATTGAAATTAATTTGATGGAGTAATGAAAGGTTGATAAGTCTCTGCATAGCAACAAGCGTTCAAGCATTAATGGATCTGTTATCCAAGGATTGCATGAATCAACGAACAAAACAAGACAAGAATAATTGCAGAATGAGACGTTTACAAAATGATATGATAGATAACTGGAAAGGGAACCGAGGGGAGCAAATTATTGATCTTTTATTTATTATTTCTATCATTATTTTGCTTGTACAAGTGATAACGATATCACTATAAAATCGCTGTAGGAATTTTTTTTCCTGCAACGGGAAGAGGAAAAGCAGTGAAAGTACCTATAAATATTTCTATCCCTGGAATATTGTGCTGGCCTCAAAATCATTTTAACATCAACTGATTTGTACTTCATAAACATGCAATTTTATACCTCGCAACACTATAGAAGCACCCCTCAAAGGTGTAATAATACACCTTATCCTTATTGAATGCATGTCTTACAAAGTACATTAAAAACGCTACAGCTTTGGGATTCGAACCCATGCTTCATTCTGAGATAAGCGTTCTACCGATTGAGCTGATCGATCGATCACTGCTTTTGACCGAGGAATGGATTCTAAGAAAGCAAACATAATGGACTCCATATACGTGAATGGTGGAAACGCATTTCCCGTCTTCCTCTCAAGGGTTAAGGCCCCGGCACACCAAACACGGCACGGCATCACGGCACGGTTTTTACGCGATGTCTCCACTGTGATTGGCCAATTGTCGAACATCCTTCGCGCGGAGGAGCGCGCTGACCAATAACAATCAAGATACCGCGTAAAAACCGTGCCGTTATGCCGTGCCGTGTTTGGTGTGCTGGGGCCTTTAGGCTATATCATACACTAATGGCAAAACCTATTTATCACTCATTGAAGTACATAGTGCAATTTCGATGTTTTTCATACAATTATTAAAACACACATGTTAATATTTTCTCAAATGTTGAAAAATTATAAAAGCTTATGGATGAAATGAACCTTTTCAATTTGTATCAGGTACAAGCGTTCGTAAATTACTCACACCTAAGGTATCATAGATCAACGAACACTAAGGCAGCTATTACTTTTCTTCGACTTTCAGTTTAATCAATGACATGTTTGCAAAATCTATTCACTTATAATCCAGGTTGTGTCTTATTTTCACAATAATTCGTCCGTGTTTTCACGGAGTGACGGGAGCCAAAGGGTATTGTTGCATGAAGACAAAAAATCCCGACATAGCGCCAATTCAACGGGCATCCTATCGAACAGCGTGTTAATTCTATATAAGGACACGTTTTAATGGATTTGTAACTCATTTCGTGTAACAATACCCTCTGGCTCCTGTCACTTCGTGAAAGCGCGGACGTTATGACATCTACTTCTTTTTACACTTCTTGCTAGCATAAGTCTTTGATAGGAGATAGAAAACATTTGATTGACATAAAGTGAATAGAACTTTGCAATAAGGCATTGGTTAAACTTCAAGTCGAGGAAATTAAAGCAATATGCTGCCTTGATCGTCTTTGATCTCTGGTACCTTGGGTATAACTGAATTAAGAAATTTTCTGCTCCACACATCTTGAAAATGAATACATTTCACTCCATCCAAAAATGTGCACAAAATATAAGGCATTAGATGGACGTTTTAATTGCAATATTTCAGGGAGTGGTAATAGATTTTGGCCAGTAGAGTATAGCCCATCGCTCAATAACTGCGGTTACATAGCTCAGTTGGTATAGCGCCTAGCTTTTATCCTCCATAGCTCGGTGTCGAACTGCCACGTTTTAAAGACATCGCAACTCTAGGAAAAGGTGCTCCTAGTGTTGCATTATTTGTCACGCTTAATGGCGCACATCCTTTCTTAGTATAGTGCAATTACCGCGATTCAATTGCAATAAAAATGATATTCATATCATGCATGTCATTTTCAATAACAATATCTAGGTTAATTAAAAACACGATATACACTATTTCCGTAAAATAAAGTCGATCATTGTATTGAAC
>BQKZ01001284.1:20938-32242 GCA_036244855.1 Temnopleurus reevesii
GGCGAATTTTGGTACGCTAGTATGTTGAAGAGAAATAAATTTCCCACCTTATATGTTAGTAAGAAAATTCGCCACCTTGAGGTTTTTTGTTAATGATTTTTTAATGATGGGTATGTAAGACGGAAAAACAAATTGCCATTCACTTTACACAGGCGATCTGACTCGCACAATTTCGTAGCGCTCCGACCTCTATCGCTGAACTGCGTATTATCTCGAAAAAACGAGATCTCGATAAAGCGAGAGTTTCCCTGACTGCTTACCGGCATTGAATTCGGTTGGACCGACATTTTAGACTCAGGACGAGGTTAATGACGTCAGAATGAGGTTGTTTTATTCCAAATTGACCAAATGAAAGATGTACTGTATATCTGAAACAGAATGAAAACCATGGCGATTATTATTAGATACATTGAAAGTCATCTAAATATATAAGTCATATAAATACGGATGAAAGAGTCAGAATAGAGAGAAAGGGGTGAATCGCGAAGGGGTGGGGTTGAAGGAGTTTGCTCTGCGTCACCACGTCGCGTCAGTTCTACATTATTTTCAAGGTGCCTGTGGGTTTTCAAAATTGGTGGACGGCGGGCTCATGGACGGTAGAAAGCAAGTGCACATCTGACGTTGCGCGCTTGTCATTGAAGTTCATGCACAAGCGTCCGCAACCGTCCACAATCTTCTGTCCACCAATTTCGAAAACTCACAAGCCTTGCTTCTTCCAGCACACCCCTCTATTTCAAATTCATAATCTACTTTGTCGTTTAATTCAACCCTTTATTTGTAAACAATTATCATGTAAATATCTGCATGCGATTTTTCTTGGTAATTTTGTTTCAATTTATGTTTGCTTGAAACTGTTCATATTTACTTTTTTGCAATGTTGTATGTTTTTTAAATGGAAAATAAGTAAATACAATGCTTTCGAAAACAGCGCGACATGTGACGTAATTCATATTAAGCTTAAGAGGTATTGTTACGTAATCAGAGTATAAACGATATACATTTTTAACCATGATGAAATAGCTCATCAGACCTTGCCACATTACTGGCTATTTGGATTCAAAAGGAAAAAATACCCGATTAGCACCTATTGCCTTTTCCATTACAGTTACATCATGATGCGATTGGTTTATGAAACAAACTAATTGAAATTTATCAATAAGAATACGCGACGAGTCTTTATTCGGAGGGTAAGAGACGCAAACAAATAGTTATGTTAATTTTAAAATTGACCCACATAATTGTTTTTGGAAAAAAAATATTTGAAGCTTATATACTTCATGAGAAACTTTCAAATTATTGATAATTTTATGTGATTTAAAATGATTCATTCATCAAAATCTAGACTCAAATGCAGAGTCAAGCCCAAATCACAGAAAGGCCAGCTATGATTGAGTAAGGTTAATAATGCGCTGTTTCATTAGCATCTAATCAGCCTAGCTTCAACATCCGTGATAATTGGCACAGTTTTAGTGGCGTTTTCAGCCCATGCTCACGGCCAAAATGCAAATGATTGTTTGTCCGACGCCCACTACCTATGTAATAGCTTTCCACGCGTGGGTCGTTATTTAAAACTCATCCACAACCGCGTACCAGTACAGAGAAAAAACTCTCCATTGTAATCTCGGAGAAATTAACATTTTGCGAAATTACTATTAGACAAATGCATAATTTAGACAATTGGTTCTTTGCTTTATTTATGTGAGGATTATTGGTTATAAGTGTCATTTACCAAGATTGGAGTCATACTTCCACGAGTTCACTAATGTTGTTCTTGACAACCCACGCGCTTGTCCGAAGCTAAATTTATCCCACCTAGCAACAGCTAATGCATGCAAACGGGATTTCGAGTATTGTATTCTAATTGTTACGAGCAGTTTAATGGAATATCACGTAACCACATTTGTTAGCAAAAAAAAATCATAAATTTGAATCAATTGAACTCGTTTATTCGAATTTAACCAGGAAAGAACATTTGATTCTTTATCACAACAGAAATTGCAAAATAGATGATGCTGATTAACGGGTATATAGGATCTATTCTTTTTAATCTATTTAAGAGGGATACAATAATTAAAAAAAAATCATTACTGAATTCAATTCTTTTGAATTGTAATAATTTCAATCAATACCTATTTGTAAGATAAGAAAATGTTTCATTAAATCAGAACAATTCATTCCTGATATGTATACTTTTCTGATATTACACAATAGCATTATCGATGAAATAAACTGAAGGGCCCGTATTCTGATGTCATGGTTTAACTTAAACTAGAGTTTAAATATGTGGTTTAAGTATGGGAAGCCAAAAGAGGCTTGAATCTATAACAGTCGAAGGTTAATTTACCAGCACATTTGGCACTCATAGTATTCAAAACTGTCTCAGAATAAAGACTTCAATAGTTTTCTACATTATTAGAGCATGGGAAAAGAGAGCGGTTAACATAAGAATTATACATTGTAAATGAAGTTTTGGCACTTTTGGCTACCCATACTTAAACCACATATTTAAACCAGGGTTAACTTAAACCTCGCTATCAGAATACGGGCCAAGATGCTAGCTGTCAAACGTTAATGGAGCTCAGTTCTAGATTCAAAAGATCTGACATAATTCTAATGAAAGCTCTCCATTGTAAGCTTGTGGTCACTTTTGAAATATTGGTCACATGTAAACAATCGTCCTTTGCTGGGGGTCATGACAACGGTAACGCTAATGCCTTTTTATTCTTCCGTCAATTTCCAATTTGCAAATATTGCGTGAAAGTAAAGTGTGCTTAATTACGATGATGCCTACGTAATAGTAAATGGACTGGAAAAGCTAGGTCACATTGAGCTAACTAACTAAATTTGGATTTTAAGGCGTTTATCATTCAATAATTATCAATAACGTCACATCAATGTGACACTTGGGGCCCATGGTTGAAGGGGAACCATCCCCTGGAATTATTACGTTCTCATCGAACGAAGAAAAATCAGGTGAACAAATTGTAAAAAATTTAGCAAAATTGGTCAATCACTTCAAAAGTCGTAAATTTTCGAATTTCTAATGATCCCCTTATTCCTAAAATCCCCATTATCACATTATAAGCGTGACATATATCTTTTGCGGAAATTTCGTCTCCTGCAGCCCCGGAAAAGGGAATAATTTTAACTTTACAATTTTCTGTATATAGCGTATTATCATTTTATGCATTTGGAGCAGAATGAAGCCAGGTCATCCATCTTTCTAGCACCTCATGGCGATGATAAAAAATGATAACCAAACCTACTTGCAATAAATTCAGCCGTACCTGTGAGAATTGCCCAATATAAATTTGGCCGCGTCCGTGACAATAATGGATGATGTTGATTAATTATTACGTAGGAATATTTCATTGAAATGTCCCTGTTTATAATGGCACAATGTGAGTGAGTATTTCAAGCGTAATGTTCCGATGGCAGTGCAGTCTGTATACTTAAATGTTGAGCAGCGAGAGGCAACAAACCCTGCATAAAGGCCGACTCACACCTTTGCGTTTTAGCCTACGTCTGCCCAGCATATCTGAAAACAACTCATTGGGCGCATACATACGCAGGCCAAACGGCAGACTGACGTTCGGCGTTAGCTTCTTTTGAGCGGAAGCCGAACGTCAGTCCAGCGTCTGATCAGCGTGTAATGAGCGCTCGGGGAGCGTTTTTTAATTTTCAAAAACGCTGGGCTGACGCAGGCTAAAATGCAAAGGTGTGAGTCGGCCATTATAGATGGAAGGTAAATTCGTCAAATGTTGATTGTAACACTGCTCAGTATATAGGAAATACCAATACGAAAATAGCAAATTTGCTGACATCGATATACTCTTAACACTTGACACTAAAAATTCTGGGATGGAAAGATATCACAATATAAATTATGGGAATGGTTAGAGAACTTGAAAACGAGAGAATCCTGACCACATTTCAGGAAAATAAAACTGTCTCGTCTACCTCGCAGCCATGCGATTAATTGGACATCGGAAACCAAATTAATCAATGTCACTATGCACTCTCATATATTCACACATGAACGGGTATAAAAGTAAAGCCTGCGTTACACCTTTGCGTTTTTAGCCTGCGTCGGCCCAGCGTCTTTGGAAATTAGAAACGCTCCCTTGACGCACAAAGACGCAGGTCATGCGGTGGACTGACGCTCGTCGTACGCTCGCTGAGCGCAAGCCGAACGTCAGTCCACTGTCTGATCTGTGCATGCTGTCCGTCAAGGGAGCGTTTTTTAATTTCCAAAAACGCTAGGCCGACGCAGGCCAGAAACGCAAAGGTGTGACGCAGGCCTTAGATCAGATTGCCATTTAAAGTGACCGTGCTTGATTAGCGTATATTTTCCGGGTAATATTCTCACATAATTGCAGCCAATAATTAACCTCCATGCTATTTGCTTTAAAATGGTCCTATTATTATCGTTTGAGTGACTGGATAGGGGCGTCTAGGAAACCGGTGTTATGGCAGCCATGACCTATAACTTTTTTGTTCTTGTGAAGGATTTATGAATATGGAGTTGTCAGCATGGAAACACTTTTAAAACAGTGCTGATGTGACACTTGAAGGACATATTTATTGGGAAAAGTGCTGATTGTCTTATAATAAAATTAACAATTACCAATGAAATGATAAGGGCTATTTTAGCAGGGTGATGAATCTACACCGACTGTGTGCCCATATGGTGCAACAACAGATTTTTTTTTGTTCATACTACTATTTTATATATATATATATATATATATATATATATATATATATTATCTTTATATATATATATTTTTCTATATAACTCTACTGGACTGCGATCCTGGCTGACACGTCAAATATATCCACCATTTGACTATATATCTTATTCACTATATATCCTCATAAGTGACGCTCATCAAAATACGCCATCGAATATAATCAATAACATAATCAACACAACAAACCAGAGTGTTTCATTGGTAAAGAAAGCTACTGTAGTTTAAAGGATGCTATTTTTTTTTAACCTATTGGTGCTAAAAAAAAAAAAAAAAAAAAAAAACACTTAAATTCCATTGTAAGATTACATTTATTAGGCGGGTTTAGAATTTATGCACATTTATACACATATGTTGCTCTTGACGACCAGTAAGGTTGCCTGAGGCTTGCCGGACATATCAACAAGTAATGTATGCAAACTGGATTTGAATTATCTTGGTCCAATTGTTGTCATTCGGTTTAAGGGATGCCATGTAACGAGGTTCGTTAACTATATAAACATGCATAAATTTGAATNAAGTGCAGCGCCTACGTCACAATCAAAATTATGCGCGCGCTTAATTGATGTGCGCGCACAGTCCTGCGCAGCCAAGTTGCGCATAAACTCAACTGGCGAACGTCCTTAATACTTGACACTCAAAAATTCTGGGATGGAAACATATCACAATAGAAATTA
The DNA here is from genome assembly GCA_036244855.1 of Temnopleurus reevesii. Lineage (NCBI taxonomy): Eukaryota > Metazoa > Echinodermata > Echinoidea > Temnopleuroida > Temnopleuridae > Temnopleurus > Temnopleurus reevesii. The sequence goes on from BQKZ01001284.1 coordinate 26,367, forward strand.
AGGGAATGGTGAGAGAACTTGAAAAACGAGAGAATCCTGAGCACATTTCACGAATATAAAACTGTCTCGTCTACCTTGCAGCCATGCGATTAATTGGACATCGGAAACCAAATTAATCACTGTCACTATGCACTCTCATATATTCACACATGGACGAGTATAAAAGTAAAGCCTGCGTTAACACCTTTGCGTTTTTAGCCTGCGTCGGACCACCGGTTTTTGGAAATTAAAAACGCTCCCTTGACGCACAAAGACGCAGGTCATGCGGTGGACTGACGCTCGTCGTACGCTCGCTGAGCGCAAGCCGAACGTCAGTCCACCGTCTGATCTGTACATGCTTGTCCGTCAAGGGAGCATTTTTAATTTAAAAAAAACGCTAGGCCGACGCAGGCCAGAAACGCAAAGGTATGACGCAGGCTTTAGATCAGATTGTCATTTAAAGTGACCGTGCTTGATTAGCGTATATTTTCCGGGTAATATTCTCACATAATTGCAGCCAATAATTAACCTCCATGCTATTTGCTTTAAAATGGTCCTATTATTATCGTTTGAGTGACTGGATAGGGGCGTCTAGGAAACCGGTGTTATGGCAGCCATGACCTATAACTTTTTTGTTCTTGTGAAGGATTTATGAATATGGAGTTGCCAGCATGGAAACACTTTGATAGCAGTGATGATGTGACACTGGAAGGACATGTTTATTGGGAACAGTGCTGATTGTCTGATAATAAAATTAACAATTACCAATGGCTATTATAGCAGGGTGATGACTGTACACCGACTGTGCGCATATATGGTGCAACAACAGATTTTTCGTCTTCATACTACTATTTTATGTATATAACTGTTATCTTTATACTTTTCTATATACCTCTACTGGACTGTGATCCTGGCTCACACGTCAAATAAAATATTAGAACTGTGACTCTATATCCTATTCACTATATATCCTCATAAGTGATACTCACCAAAATATGCCATCGAATATAATCAATAACATAATCAACACAACAAACCAGAGTGTTACATTGGTAAAGTAAGCTATTAGTTTAAAGGATGCTATTTTTTTAACCTATCGGTGCTAAAAAAAAAACAAAAAAAAAAACACACACTTTAATTCCATTGTAAGATTACATTTATTAAGCGGGTTTAGAATCTATGCAAATTTTATGCACACTTATACACATAGGTTGTTCTTGACGACCCGTAAGCTTGCCTGAGGCTTGCCGAACATAATCAACAAGTATTATATTGCAAACTGGATTTCAATTATCGTGGCCCAATTGTTGTCAATAGGCGGGTTTACTTATATATTCAAATTTATGTGCGTTTAACGTAGTTACGTGGTATTCCACAGACCGGTTGATAACAATAAGATTACAATATAAATTGGAATCCAGTTTGCATACATTACTTGTTGCTATGTCGGGCAAGCCTCGGGCAAGCTTTCAGGTTGTCAATAACAACCTTTGTATAAGAGGTATGCATACAATTTGCATCTATTAGTAAACCCGCCTATTGGTTTAAGAGATGCCATGTAACTACGTTCGTTAACAGTACTGCAAACGTGCATAAATTTGAATCTATTAAAAATCGGCCTATTTATCGTTGTTACTTTTCTTGTCCCACATTTGTATCGACTCGGTGTCAAATTCAACTCGCTTTTTCCTTGTAATAAAAATTAAATGTTGCATTACCTACTGCTCTGTGGAATTTTGATTTTCCATTAATTTTTTCTGTTCTAATTTTGGGGAAGATTTTGAACCACCACTACATGTTCTATACTTAAAAAAAGTATCCTCTATACATGCAAGAAATAAAGAATGAAAGAGAGGTAATACCAAACGATCAATATACGTATTCTTCTGTGTGACGTCAAACTGATGAAAAAGCTTTTAAGAACCAAGACTTAAGAAAAGGACATTGCCAAAACAAATAAAGTCGAGTCAATGTCTGATCTGTCTAAGGTCTGGCCTTAAATATCGACTCAACTCATCGATTGGGAAAACTTTCCTTGGGAGAACTAACTTAATTCATCGTGCAACGAGGCGTTAGTGTTTTTAAAATGGCTGTTAGCTTCGGTCCATTACAATCTCAGTAAATAATATGAAACATGGAAGCTTGCAGATTATTCAGGTTGGTTACAACGTAACTTTTAGTTACAATATTATGTAAGACATAGAGGATTTTCTGTACAATGGCAGTTGAGTGTTTCCTATTTTAACCTACCTAAAACTAAATTTCTGAGATTGTATCAGAACATTTTAGCCCATGTGAAATTTGTTGTATTAATCTCGCTATTTCTAGTTTTTGTATAGAAATGAAAATTGTTTTTTAATAGAAAGCAATATAGGACAAAAATATCTAGGCAGTGATGGTAAAACACTTCACAAACAAAGATTGATTGCAGTAATAAGCTATTACAAAGTCATGTTTACAATAACCTGTCCATGTAAATCTTTGCATCAGAAAAGCGTTCTGTCTCCAAAGGCATGAAAGGTTATGAAATAATTTTTTTTTCTTTTCTCCTTCATCTTGCATCCCACTAGAAACTTGTTAAATGTTACATTCTATATTATATGACGTAAAAATATAGAGTGAAATATTAACTTGATAACTTCTTTACTTATTTGTTTTCTTATTATTCACTTGTATATTTTCTTTTATATTCATATATGATTTAAACAAATTATCCCAATGCTTGTTTTTACCAATCTATATTGGACTCCTTTGGCTTCATACAAATACATTAACATGAGCAGACAACTTAGTTGATCAGTGTTTGAAGCAGCCTAATCGCGAGAATGAGAATTTGGATATTCATTTGAATGCTGGGTGGTGTTTCAACAAGATATGAACGACTTTAAGAACGACTTTGGTAATGACTGGAATCCGTTCTGGTACTGAATACTCGTAAGATTATTATTAATCATTTAAGTCCGACTCAAATCTGTACGTTTTCGCCTGCGTCGGTCAAGCGGTTTTTTTTTAATCATTAAAACGCTCCCTGGACGCACAGTATAAAGATCAGTCGGTGAACTGACGTTCGGCTTGCGCTCAAGGTGTGTACGCTGAACGTCAGTCCACCGTACGACCTGCGTATTTGTGCGTCAAGGGAGCGTTTCTAATAAAAAAAAATAAAAAAAAAAACGCTGGGCCGACACAGGCTAAAAACGCAAAGGTGTGAGTCAGCCAGTAAATAAAAAGCCCTTCTTAAAGTATTTATCATCTTAGTGAAACACATCCCTGGTGTCGGAAAGCGATGAAATCCAATTTATGATTTGGTTCATGTGTCGCAAACATGGTTGCCAAATTGTCGGTGCGAGGATCCAGCACACACTGTTAATGATGGTACCAGTAAATATGAATGAAATCATAATGTTGCTCGTAAAATAACAAGACAATATGATGCAGTCAAAATGTAACACTTTTAGAGACATTACAAAACGTAATAGATATATAATTACAAGGACTGTGGAGCCAGGGTCTGTGACTGAGCGGGCTGCAGCCCTTAATTTACAAACGTAATAAAAGCTTCACGTCCCTCCCCACCACTGATCAATTTTCCAAGATGCTTCTCGTCGATGCAATTATTATTTGGAAGTTAATTAAAGGTGAGACAGCTTCAAGTGTAGTTTGACTGGTCCACATACAAGTAAAATGAGTGCTCGTCCTTCTTTAAAAAATCAAGGAAACAGGGATTTGTTTAGCTGCATGACCCCTCCCGCCCCTATCCCTTGAGTTTTCGTCTATCGATCTCGCTGAAAATTGATATTGTATATATGTCAACATCCTGATATTAATGTCATCTATTTATTTCTGTTGTTTTATCAATTTGGAAAGCGATAAAATCATAATCATTTGGTTCATGTGTCGCAAGTATGGTTGCCAAATCATCGGTGCGAAGATCCAGCACATACTGTAATGACGGTACCAGTAAATATGAATGAAATCATAATGTTGCTCGTAAAATAACAAGACAATATGATGCAGTCAAAATGTAACACTTTTATAGGCATTACAAGACCGTAATAAATTTGTAATACAAGGACTCTGGAACCAGGGGCTGTGACTGAGCGGGCTGCAACCCCCAAATGTTTCATTAAATCATGTACAAACCTCAAAACAGCTACAAAATAGTATTTCACGTCACTCCCCACCACCGGTCAATTTTCCAAGATGCTTCTCGTTCTATGCAATCATTTTTTAGGAGTTGATTGTAATATTATGAGGTGGTTTCAAATGTAGTTTATCTGGTTTACGTGGAAGTATATAGCGCCTATCCTGCTTAAATAAGACCGTGAACTTACTACATTACTAGATTTTTTTAACTATGCCTCAGGGGGCCCACCGCCCAACCCCTCCCCCAGCCATCCCGTAAGTTTTCGGACGTCGATGGCTCGATGCAGCCAACAATTGATGTGTGCTTCCCCTGATAGGATCATCTTACCATTTCTGCATGTACTCATATTTTGGGGCAAAAACAGTTCTGCAGTTATATTTTAAGTAAAAAAAAGATGGTAATTAGATTGTCACTTTTTACGCAAATCAGATTTTTCAATATAAATAATATGACATACTGTAGTGAAAACAAAATGTGGGAAGGGAGTTCAGCCATCAATAATTATGCCACTTCTTTTTTCAGAGAGAAGTTAGCGAAAATCGATGACACAACAAATAAAATAAAGCTAATTAGCCCTTAAATTACTGACACTTTTTACACATGAATTCCGTGTTTGTTGTTGTGTGAACCCATTCAGAACACATTTTTGTCGGAATCCGTATATGTCTCAAAATTGTCTAACCTAATTTTGCCTTGGCATAACACAACGTGTAAGGCATAATTCTATTGAATTAATGTATCTTCCGTGCTAAAATTTCAAAAAACTTATTAGATGGCCGAAATGTGTGATCACCATTTCTCCCCTCCACGTCACCGATCAAAGAGATAAATCAGTTCTTCAATAAACGAAAGCATTGGACTAGTAGAGCTTTGAAATGTAATATATATAAATTTACTCACCGAAATAAAACTATCCGCTATAACTCCGTTCGTGTGTGAAAACTCGCAATGTCATGCACACCGATTATGTGATGTGCAGGCGATAAATTAAGCCGGCGCCACACAAAAATTATCACATGCGATGGAGAGATGAACGCAGAATTATTATCGAGACATTATTAGTTACATCCGATAGTAAAACCATTATTCCAGTATTGTATTGTGTGGTGGTTGTGTGCGTTTGTGTGCGGGTTACTATACAGCGAGTAAGAGAGTGATGGCGTATTTGTCACCTGTTGACCAAACAATACCAAAGACCGTCCGATGGAGAGAGGAGAAAGGGGTGAATTGATTACTTTCGCTCTTATAGGATTGTAGAGGGGTAACAACGAAGAGGGGCGTGGCTAGTGAGGGGTAAACGAGAAGAGCATATTGGGAATGGGGTATATACCAAATTATTGGGTAGCATAATGTTTGATGACCCCCTCCCAGATTTATTTACAGAAATGAAAAATTGGGTAACCAATATATAGATGAATTGATGAATGAAGCAATGTATTTCTTATTTAGACCAAATCCGTTTTCTTGTTTTGTTTTGGTTTTGTTTTTTTTTTATTTGGGGGGATGGGGGGCAACTTATTGATATAAGTTGAATGTCGTGCCTCAAGGCTCACTTGACACATCTACTTTTTAGTAACCTATAAATGTACATCGCAGTCTAAATTGGCGGATTTCTGAATTTGCACAAGTTTTGTCTTTGTCCTTATCTGGTTAAAGGGAGGAGAGATATGACAAAATTCACGAAGTGATGGTAGTCAAAGGGTATTGTTGCATTAAGCCCCCCCCCCCAAAAAAAAAAAAAAAAAAAAAAAAA
>BQKZ01001284.1:38763-51552 GCA_036244855.1 Temnopleurus reevesii
AATATACATATAGTTTAATCAGTTATTGGGTTTATTAACTCTTTGAGTATTACATATACTTTTTACAATAACACATTTTGGAGTATTAATTGAAAACTGTACTTATAAATGTTTGTTTTCTTGTTTGTTTTACTTACAGGGTTAACCAACTCAGTTGTTGAATGGTTCCTAATTATCGAAGATTAAAGAAGGCATCATAATTGTATTCCACGCCTTTCCTGAGTCTTTTCATTGCAACAACGAGAATTTGAAAGTGGAAGTTTGGTGAAGTGAATGAGTCCATAACACAGTGATTTTGATTGGCGTATTCCGATCAACTGCAACTTGCGATCAATTGCAACTTTTGAACAACACCCCCGAAATCGTGTTATATTCATATATATATATGACAAATGCTTTCTTGTGTGATACCTGTCTTCAATCACTTGTTAACATCACGGTATGATTTCAACATGTCATAAATTTAGCTTGAATACAGAGAGACATATAAATTACCTCATTTATATTAATCAAATATACCATGCACTGAGAAGACCTTTGATCTCGATATCGCGGTATCGATAGCTGAATATCAAGTCATCGTAAAAGATGACGTCAGAATATTGACATATCGAAAACTATTCCGAGGATGATGTCACGCTATATCCAATTTATTTCATGGTGAAAATATTTTTAATCACATGACTGCTCCTTGACCAATCACAATGGATAAAATCTTATAAGTAGGATATAACACAGAATATCTTACTGAAAAATATATTTGGAAGCACTACCAATATTACATCTATTTATCTCTGACTTATGCTCATTCTTTTTCTTTCTCTAACGTTCAGAGAGTAACATTATAAAGTCGCAGATAATAATCAATATCAAATACTTCTCTTATACATCTTGCAGGACAATTTACCAGAGGAAAATGAGGGATAAAGAAAAAGGACAAAATAAGCTTCTTCCACAGAAAAATTTCATGATAGCTTGAGTAGAGGATATACAGTGGTCCTAGAGTCGTGATGAGGTCCTGCAGTGATTCAGGCCATCCTCCATTGCTCGTAGCACTCTCTTGACATTCTCCTGGTTAGCATTGTACCCCATCAGACCTATGCGCCAGACCTGAACAAGAGGAGAAAGTTAATACAAAAAAAGAAAAGATATGTAACTCATCACTTCAAAATCATTCATAAGTGGTGGGTCTAAAGTCAAAGAAAATTGGCTGAAGGTAAAGGACTCACATTATGAAAATGTTGATCTTCTAATTTTCTGAATCTCCAATGTTCAAGTTAGTTTACAGAAGCAATATCGATTGCTTCACAACAGCTTCAACTTCGAGTAACATACGCGATCACGCAAAGTCTTGAGAAAAGCTTGACGATGGAATAATTTTTTGTCAGAAATTACAAAATTAAGGCATGTTATATGATTAAAATTATTTGACCATTTTAAGAATCCAAAAGGGAAAATATAAAGTAAGTGGTCTTATATATTGAAGGCTAATTTCAATGTAAAAAGAATATAACCACCAGCATGTCATTAGTTCTCGTATGAAAAGCACTCCTCTTCTGCGAGGAAGACACACAGAGAAAAAGGTGTATAATTTTAACACCAACAACAAAATTGACATTGCAATTTCCCCAATCCTAAGGGGTTGGTATTGAAGAATAGGGAAATTTCATGTAAATCTTGAACACCCGACAATGATTCATGGTTCAGCATACAACATTCAATGCCAGCAGATAACACAAATTACTGGACATATGTCAGAATATGAACTTGGTTCATATTTTGGTTCATATTTTATGTATTATTTGGTGGCAGCATCTCATAAGACTCTGTTCTTTCCAGCTATCTCCTCATTCGATTTTATTTGTATATTTTAACTTGTACATGAAATTGGTTTTTACTTTTGAATGAAATAAATATGAATTGAGAATCTTGAGAGGCAAACCCCAACACCGACAGACTTCAAAAATGGTGTTGGGGTTTGGTGTTCAGTCTGGCAGAATGACAGCCCTATCATTCATACATACCTTTCCTGCACTCGGTCCAAGTCCACCAGAAATCTCTATTCTGTACCTGAAAATGAAGAAAAAAATGAAAATCATATAAATAAAACATTCCTATATATGTGTATCAAAATTGTAATCAAGAATAGATAAAAACCCCATTACTTCTTTCATCCTTGCATCAATATTTTGAACTTTCTTTGTCACTTGACGAGTTGCAGAAGCACTCAAAAGATCATGTACATAACTTGTAAAGCTTATTGAATACTTTTTGCGAGAGTAATTATAGATTCCCTTCCTTTGAAAACTAGTGATCACATTTTGAGAGTGTGACCACGACCAAATGACTTTGTATGCTTTAATGGTAAGAGTATAAGCGAATCAACACATTTTCCAGTGTCTTCACGAACAAACCCTCTACAGGTTAGTGAATATTTTTGTGAAAGTATTTACAGATTTGTAGCAGGATATTTACAGATTACCTTATTGCTCTTAGTACATTGCAAGATAAATAAATCATTTCACAGCAATTTTATGTCCACTTCCAATGATGAACATTTTTAGCACTAATTTATCAATTTTTCACATGTAAATGACAAAACTATAATACACTGTCATAGCTGCAAACTATTACTAAGTTTTAGTATTCATTACTAATTTGGGTCATAGATTTGTCCAATTTTGTGTTAAATCCAGAAAAGATTACTAATTTCCACTGAATCAGGTTGGCAGATATGCACTATTACTGTTTGATTACTCACTTCTGCATAACAAAGACGATAAGTTTCTTCCAGTCGAGACCCGGTGGCACTAGAATGGCGCTGACTGTTGGTAGACGAGTTGACTATGAATGCAGAGAAATAAAAACAGGGATTCACAAAAGTTAACATTTTCTTTCTCAAACAATGTTTATTATGTATATTAAGATTTAAATGATTTATAAACTATTTGTAAATTTAGATGATTGACGTAAATGATAAATGCTTTTAAACTTAAATCAAAGGTTTAAAATCAGAAATTCTTTTTTTCAAATTCAGATTGCAAACCCTACAGCTGCTGAGCAAGCCAGTTCGACATTGCTCTAAATGTTGAACATCAAACAAGGTAGCAGGAACTCTTTTGAAATGACGAGGCTGGGAATCGACCCTTAGTTGAATGCAACAATCAACAATTTTGTGTCAGCACATATATACCAACATACCTGTGAACTTATACTTCTACCTATTATGTAAAGTGTCAAATATTTGGAATTCACGCTCTATGATAAAAGGACCCACAGTGGTAAACAAATAGAGTAAATTATTGAGCAATCCTATTCATTTCCAAAAAGTTTTTGCGTACTGATATGTGCTTTCAGTCTCTTACCTCATCCTTCACAAAGAGTTTGAGTCCGAGCTTCTCTAGTCCAGTGTAGAGGGCTTGAGCTGCTGCCTTATGACGCTGCCAACAGTCTTCCAGTCCCTGAACAAAGATTCAAGATTCAATGAAAGTGGTTACGGAGAAGCCTATTAAAAAATATTCAAGGTTTTCATCACAAATGCATGCCCAATGATACGGTTATTGTTGCCATATTTTTATCCTTTTTCAACTGTCCCTTTATTCACATTACAAATTTGACCTCAAGCATATTACAGAACAGTTGACATTTCTGCAGTTATATTGAACAATCAGCTGAAGGCAAATATGTGAGTGGTTTTCATGGATACTGGTCTTGATAAACAATTGCTTGCTGCAAGCAGATTAGCAGTATAAAATCAGAGTACATGTATCATACAAAAATCTTTTACTTTGTCCAAAATCCATTGTCCCCTCTGCTCACAGTGAATGCCAACTCTAAACACTTTTTTGCTGTAAAAGATATAAGAAATGCCATCATTGGTATGTTTGGGTTAAGTAAAAATTTATTTCAACTGTAGCTGTAATTTTGTGGTTTTTCACTGCAAGAATGACTCATTTGTTGTCAGTTGAAGGCAATATATCAGATATTGCAGTAATGAATTGCTGCAGCATCTGTCCTTTGGATGAATTCTTGTTCATAGGGACATTAAACTCCTTGTCATAAGCAAGTGATTGCAAAAAGTAGTGCAGGTTTAATGCACTTGAGAGTTATAAATACATATCAATACATATCACACAACTTCTTTTTTAAGGAACGAAAAGCAAATTTTGTATGAGAACAAAAATTGGTGTATACACTGATACTAAGACATAACAACCTATTCAAAAGATTGCTCATTTGAATAGCATTATAGACATGGTTGATTAAATTTGAACATACAGTTATAAATCCTTAGAGGGCATCTCACAATACATTGTATAATAAGTATTGCAAAGTATACATAACATATCTAGGAAAAAAAGGCTAAAAATTATAATTACTACAGACTATCATTATTTATTTGGCAAAATTCAAACAGTTACAGTGTAAGCAAAAGATACAAAGTTATAAGAATTAGGGGGTGTTGCTCAAAATCAACTGCAGATCAACTGCAACTTTACAAATTGTAATGCGCATTTTCATTTGCGCGCGATATGCGCATTTAACAAGACGCGCATGAAACAATGATTTTGATTGGCGCGTTCCGATCAACTGCAACTTGCAATCAATTGCAATTTTTGAGCAACACCCCTTTAGACACAAAATAGATAATTAAGATCTGTAATTGGTTTGAGAGGGCTGCCAAGGCGTGGAAAAGGAGAACTGAGGATTGCATGAAAGGCAAAGAAATCACATACCTCTTCAGTAACCATGGCCAATCCTTCTCTGAGCTGGTACAAACAGGTCACTGGACATGTGTGGTGGTATCTGCAGGAAAAAAATATAGAGCAGAGTTATGTTTCATGAATTTATGTTTTCAAAACTTTTGCGAAGAGCAGGGTAATATCAAATAATATTTGATTCATTACAATATAAATAAACATCAAATAATCAGCTCATGTTTGAATCACTGTAAAAGGAATCATAATAGAACCTGATTCCTAATGGCTGGTTTGATTTGCATAAATGCATCAAGAACTACATTGATTTTTTAAATTATTGGTTTCTTGTTGTGTAAATGATATTACTAAAGAAAAGAAATTAAAATAATTTCCATATGGCTGTGTAGCAAAATTATCACTTATCAAATAGCTACAGTCATCATTGAGTTATGATCTTCTTGGTCCAGCATCAAATTCTGAGTAATTGGCAAGATAATTGATCAAAAGATAATGAAGGTGATCCCTCTGTTTCCTAAATAAAAGGAATATCATCAAATCTGTTGCTAAATAGGAATCAGACAATCTTCATTTTTACACATACCTTCTCAGTCCTTCATCACATTAAAAAAAAAGATTAAAAAAAAATGACAAACCTTATAGGGTGTTGTTGAGCTTGTTGCTATGTTTGGCTCATGAAAGCTTCACAAGTATACATACCTTCTTGGTCCTGCATCACAGCCCCAGTAGTTGGCAAGGTGGTTCAGATCGAGATAAAAAGAAGGTGGTCTTGTTTTCTTGCTCAGATTTTTTGCCCTGGATAAAAAAAAATATATATAAAATGAAAAAGATGAATAAATGAAACAGCAATGTAGAGTCCCTTTTCATATCCTGCCCATTTACCTGGTATACATTTGAGTAACATACATGTTCGTCATAATTTATCAAACAAAGAAATGAAATACATTCAGCCACGTGAAAAGGGTTTACCAATCAACTAAAGAGCCAACCTATAGCTGATTTGGAAGAATGCTTCATACAACAAAGCTGGACATTGCACATTTCTCAATGCCTTGGACAAACAGTTATAATACGAGATTTCTAACTTTAAGTTAGAGCAATTTGAGTTAGCAAGTAATTAAAGCTGTTAAATAATTAACAGCATAAAAATCAATCCCTATATGAATTTCAGAAGCGACATACTTTTTCCAATCCATGATATTAATTTTAATTAATGTGCATAGATACGTCCTTTTCTTCATTAAAGTATGTAAAGTGAGTAAATTAAAAATTGGAAAGCAAATTTTGATTTGCGCACTGTCTGCGCTTTTGAAAACATACGCATGAAACAATAATTATGATTGGCGTTTGCTGACTAGCTGCAACTTGCAATTGATTGCAACTTTGTAGCAACACCCAATATTGGTTAAAAGATAACCTTGCTCTCTCACTGAATGATATAGGAGCAGCACCAGGCAGTGCATCCAAAGCCTTCTGTCTATTTGTGCATCTTGTATACATATCATTTCGTGAATCAGAAGTCACTGAACAAAAAACCCAAAATGTATCTAATCTTCCAGAAGGAGTTAAAATATATTTACCTAGCTCTCTCACTGAATGATATAGGAGCAGTACCAGGAGGTGCGCCCAAGACCTTCTGACTTCCACTGTAGATCACATCAATACCTGTAAGAACAGATGAAAACAGATCATTTATAAATGAACAATAATAATAATATGAATATTTATATAGCGCCGGTATCCGCCAGGCTTTGACGCTCATGGCGCTCAACAGAAAATTATAATTTACACAGACATAATTGAACTACTAATTACATGAAATAATACACATAAACATGATGAAAACAATCACTTATTAATCAACCCTAAAAACACAATCATTCACACTAAGAACATCAGGATAGTTTGACTAATCTTCGACCGAAATGGTTCTTCTCACTGATTAAGATGTTGGCAGCATATTGAGTAAATTTTAATTGTGAAAACATTGTGTGCTGTAATCTATCATCTTACAAAAACTTGCCACATCTTAGATCTTAAAGAAGAACGAAACCCTGCATTTTATATTCTCTCAGTAGATGGAGAAAAATAAAATGAACCAACTGTGAAAATTTGAGCATAATCCGACGATCCATTCAAAAGTTATGAATTTACAAAGTTATAGTGAATGTCCCGTCATGGGAATCCTCGAGTCGGCAACGCCGACCAATTATTAGTCGTCTACGTTCAAATCTGTGACGTATTTGTGGACAGCTCTCCATTCATTCTGTACACAAAATTTAACAATTTCTTCTTTTTTCAGAAAAGTGGACAAAATTTTCCCTTTTCTCGTCAGTATTATAGGTGTTGGATAATTCTTCAAGTATTGTTGGAAGAATAATGTTGAATAGTTATGGTATATTCAATCAAATTCCATAATTATAAAAAATCATGTACAAAATAAATGGAGAGTTGTCCGCATATCGTCATAGATTTGTTAAGCGTTGCCAATTCAAGGATCCCCATGACATGGGATAATTGAAACTTTGAAAATTAGTAACTTTTGAACGGACTGTCCAATTATGCTCAAATTTTCACAGTTTGATCATCGTATTTTTCTTCATCGACTGATAGCACATTAATTCCAGGGTTTCATTCCACTTTAATTTGTTTGTTAAAGCTACTTTTTGAAGACTGAATGCCAATTTCATAATGTGCTATTATTCTCATCTTTAGCCATGCTTTTGAGCAAAATATATTATAATTTCACTGCCTTTGCATATGTAGTCTTAGAATGCAAATTCAGTGTTTAAAACCATGCATACATGTAGATGCAATTGCACTCTAATAATTGTCAGCTGAGAACTTCTTGATCATGATATTGCTCAAATCATGTTGGTACAACTGCACATAATTAAAAGAACATGTAGGTGTCTCATCAATTCTAGACCACTTGTATATTTTTAAACTGACTCTTACCCCAATCATCGACAAACATCGGAACTCCTCCAAGAGATGCTACTGAGTCAACCAAGAAGAGACAATTGTTCCTGTCAGATAAAGAAATCATCCTTTAATGTGAGAAATCTGATAAAGCGATCAATCGAGTAAAGTATATTTTAATGAGATAAAACAGTCTGCGGTTTTGTATGTCACTACATAGAAAGATGTGTACATAGACTAAGAAAACAATGAGATTGCTGCAGGCTGAAGCACATGGGCTAAGATACTTCAATATTTGATATGCAGATTCAATACATTAAGCTGCTAGAACCAAGCAACGAAAATCCTACCTTTATAGAAATTTAGCTATTGTTATCAGCTTAACATATAATTTGTCATGACATGTATTTAGCAAAGACACATGGATAATTTTTTACATTACAAATGTAGTCTGTTGACTAATAATGAACCACAACAAGAATATGATAAAATCATCATTTCTATCACTACAAAGTGTATTACCTATGGCATAAGTTCCCAATTCCTTGCAGTGGCTGCAGCACTCCCGATGAGGACTCTCCATGTGTAATGGCAAACAAGGCTGGACGGTATACTTGCATGCTCTGAACATGAAAAAAGCAGGGAAAATTGGTGGATCAGATTGTGGTTGTCATGGAAAAAGACTGAAAAGTTTGTTTAAAAACCTTTGTAAACATGAGAAAAGAGGGAAAATGATACAGATAAAACACTCAAGGTTCATCGAAACTGTGTCGGGGGGACATTGGTAATAATCCTACTACAAAATTACTTATCTCCACATATTCTACATTAAAGTGAATGGTTTTAACATTACTACAATCACGAATATTCAATGGAATTAAACGTAAAACTTGAAAATTCTTTGGCCAAAAATAATAACAGTTTTGCAGCTATGCATATATATTTTCATTCACGCATGTACTCTTTAAAGGATGCACAAGGAACAATAATTTCATGTTTGTACTTGCCGATTAACTGCAACTTGCAATCCATCAAATATTTCTAGCAACACCCCCAAACATAATTTGTGATTAGTCTTTACTACATTTGTGAGTCCCCACTTCTATCTGGACATACAAATTTAGGGGCAGGTATTGTACACTTGATCAGGCTTTATCTGTCTAATATACTAAAGAGGTGTTCTAGTTTGCAAGAGGTTGATCGTGGTGAAGAATAATTGAAGAGAGTTAATCAGTTGTCTCACGATGTGCAAACGTAGACTGTTAGTAGAGTGACGTTTTGGCTGCTGTATACTGCTAGCCTTCATCAGACTATAATGAAAATAGACCACGCTGTGCACGCCTTATTGACACGAGAGAGGCCCGAGGCGATCGGATGCACGCTATTGTTCCTAGTGCCGTGATAGGTTGATGCGATTGACCAATCAGCGGGTGCGCCATTGAGGCGTTGTTACAAAGTTCAACTTGACTCTTTGTTCGGAGGCAGTTAACTGTGAAGTGAACAATGAGTTGTGTTGAATCGTGTTGCTTAAGATTGATTGATAAGTTATGCCTAAGATTAATTGATAATTTATAAAGTAGTACTAGTCCTACATTTGCATCGAGATGCTCTCTCACCCACCTGCTCGATCTGCCTGAGTGAGAATGCCACTCCAGTGGGATTCTGCAGTACCTTTACATTAGCACCTGGTTGCAAGAGGAGAAAGCAAAGATTTAAAGATTTAAGATTGCCAAATTCATGTTATCGTTTGAAAGAATAATCATATGAACAAGCTTCCCAAATAATGAGCATAATTTTGTATTTCTTTAAAGGTTATGAGAGTTTGTATGTCGGTAAAGTACATAAATTAACTCTAAATAAATTGTTTGACTTGCTACATTGATTAATATGGAGTTGGACTAGATAAATGGCAACGTTCATGATTGTCAAATGGAGCTGAAATACGAGTTAGTTCTGCGCGAAGCTTCTGAATTTATTGCGTTATTTTGCACGCAGGCCCTATTGGCTTCACTGTGTAAGTCAGTCTTCTTAAAGGTCATCTTTAGATTTATCATGAGAAGCGTTCTGATTTAAGAATCTTAAGAACTCTAACAAAAAAAAACATTTTAACATCATGGATTATTCAGTTTTATTCATTTGATCCATTAGCACATTATTTACCCTTACGCTTTTAATACCATATTCTTCTTATCATCTCTAAATTCTCTTTTTCCCCATAGGTATCATAATGTTATAAAAAAGTTGTAATGCGCTTAGAAAAAATGTTATTAAGCGCTAATATATATACAGATTTATTATTATTATCATATATATACAGATTTATTATTATTATCATCTCTCTCTTTGTCTCTCTTTCACTCACCCAGTCTCCTGCCAAGGTCAGCGATCCTCTCTCCCCAGATCCCATTGGACGCTACCAAGATGACATCACCTGGCTCAATCAGATTCATCATGGCCGCCTCCATCCCGCAATGACCTGACCCGCTTATTGCAAACGTGAGCTCGTTCTTGGTCTGGAAAACGTATTTCAGCCCTGTCTTTATGTCATCCATGATCTGTAGGATAACAAGAGAATGAGACAACATGAAATGCAAATCTATTTCGGAGTGCAGACGCATACAAAGAGAGAAATGAAAATTAATTTAGGGTAACTGTAGTGTAGTGCATTATAATCATGGGCAATAAGGTTTGTGTCCCATCATATCCTGCATCGTGTATGCTTAACATAGGCTTTGGTGGGACATAGATTTCCTCCAGCAAACGGAGGAAATCAACAGAGAAGAAGACAAGAAGAAGAAGAAGTGGGAATCTGTTAAGTGTTAACCTTATTTCTGTCCATACTGTACATAGCCAACATAAACGGGAAATCGTGTACAATTTACAAGTCAATATTCCTATTCGAGAGACTATCTGTCCCCAACAATAACGAAACGGGCAGCAGTGAATGGAGAGGTAAAAGATAACACGGTAATGCCCATTGACGCCATTTTATATATTGCAATTTGCATGTATGTAAAACGTATGCAGCAGCTCACCTTCAGTGTCTCCGGGTGCATGTGTCCGAGTATCGGGAGAGCTCCGGCCGCGAGTATCCTCGGAGGTGCGTTGGAAGGCCCTGGCCCCATAAGCAGCTTACTGGGGACGTTCATTGGCAAAAGAAGCTCATTTGGAGCATCCATCGTCATGCTTTTACTTCCAACCATTCTATATGCAGTATTCTAGGTAATATCAGCCTCTCAAGTAGTCAGGAAAGTCTCAAGTTTCCCTCGAAAGTAGAGTACTAAGCTACGCCACATGAACAATGCAAGAGAGATCCACAGTCAACAACACAGTCACGTGATTAGATAGTTATCTAGTCTTGTATTCTTAGACTCAATTTCATCTGAATTTGAGAACACAATTTCATGGATGAATAATAATTTTTCTAGATAATCTAATAATTCTATAATAATGCAAATAATCGTTGATGTAAAATGGAGTTCATTAATTCCACTTTTATCTAAGTTTATGAGAGGAATGGGTAATTTATATTCTAACTGTTAGTATAGGGTCTATTTGAGTACACTAAAATGAACACACCCCTGCCCCTCCCCCATAATTGAAAGTTTGCCAAGTAGCTTTTCTTCTTTTTTGATCCGTGAGGTAAAACTTTCCGAGAAAGTTGTGGCAAATTCAGACCTACAAGAAAAGGGCTTAGTTTGAGTGCATGATGAAATTAAAATATATATGATTTCTTGAATAGAGTACTCCTTGCCCAGATGTTCCAAAGTTTTTGCATGTTGTTATGTTTTGTGTGAATATGTTGTTGTAGTTGTTGTATTCATTGTTGTTGTTGCTTGTATTTTACTTTTGTTTTGTCCTTGTTTGTTTTGGGGTTTTACAATTCTGTTACTATTATTAAGACGTATACACACGAAGCTGTAGCAGCCTGTAATTCAAAAGTGCTTCTTGACTGGGGCATAATAGTAAACGCTGATTCCCCTCGATCATTCAAGAACAGCGGTATTTGTTGTAATTCCTCTGAAAGGGCATTCCAGACAGTCCTCCTAATTGCATTTTTTTTACACTTGTTAATTTGTCTAATGTATTCTGATCTTGTATGTTATAAACTATATGTCTTTAAATTTATTGGAGAATAAATTACAAATACAAGTTTGAAAAGGTCATTATTATCATTTAAAAAACTCACCCACAATATCGAAGTTTAAATCCTCCCTGAAAACCTATCTATTAAAAAAGCACTATAAATGACTTTGTCCCAATCGAATGGCATCTTTAATTTCCTACTTTTCATTTCTTAAGCGCATAGAGACGCAATGGCAGTGATATGCGCTATATAAGCAACGTGTTTATTATTATTATTATTATTATCATTAGCACTCAGTAAGCCTACTATCAGACATATTGCCACTCTTTTCCCCCTTTACTATAGTTTTAACCCTCTTCCTGTTGGCAACATTAAGGGATTTCACCCCTTAATGTTTTGCATGATACATCTGGAACGCACAGTGGCATCACTCCTCGTCGGTTGTGGGGCACCGTGATCATTTTTTTTCACAGAAATTTCGTTAAAATAGTTTGGATAAGGGTTTGGGTCTTACAAGCTCTACCTTCTCTGGCACCTCTCTATTTCGAAAACGCAAAAGCTCGATCGTTTGAAATCCACTATTTATTTATACAAAATTACCTTGTAAATATTTTATATGTGATATTTTGTAAGTAATTTTTCCAATTCATGTTTACTTCAAATTGTACAGAATTAATTTGTTTCGTTATTTTGCGTTTTATTGCAATAAAAATACAAATCTTAAGATTTTGCATGAAAATGTGTTATGACTTTAATTAGCCTGACATTAGGAAATATAAATTGTGATAGCTAAGTAGGTTTTGAGAAGGCGTAAATATTCAGAATTGAATGAGAAACGACTCTAAATCTATATTTATCATCATCATTGTTTTAATATGTTGAGTTTTAACAAATTTATTTCGTATTACTGACATAAAAAAAGAGAAGATTCGATCTATCAGAGCCCTTAATCCTCCAAATGGGAACAAAGTAGAAGAGCGCCATTTAGTGATGATACTGGTGCCATCTTTCCCAGGCACCACGCTCAAATGTCTGAAATATTTTTGTTCTTGTTGGCATTCA
>BQKZ01001284.1:53346-68284 GCA_036244855.1 Temnopleurus reevesii
GGGGGGGGGTATAAAGCCATTGTCAATGGTGAATTATCACCACCTTCCCCTGTTTGTCTGATATGTAAATCTGCCCTAGTTCTCTATTGCTGACCCACTCCATTTCGTTTGTTCGCACCCCACTCCATCTCCTCATCTTTCCCACATCACTGACATCTCTCTTCTTTTTCTCTCTCGTTCTTTCTTTACTTCCCTCTTCAAATATCTTCTTTTCCCCTTTTATCCACCACTTTTTCCATCCCTCCTCTCTTTCTCCCCAATCCCCCTCTCTCTCTCATTTTACTCCTCCCTTTATATCTCCTGTTTTTCTTCTTCCCCTCTCTCCCTCCTTACCTGCCCCACCCCTCTCTCAATCTCTTTCTTTCTCGACCTCTCTTTTCCCTGTCACCTTTCCCTCCTTTTTTTTTCTTCTCCTCCCTTTCTCCCTATATTTCTACTGCCCTCTATCTCTTTCTTCTCTCCCTCTTTATCTGTCCACTCCTTCTTTTTTTTCACCCCTTCCCCTCCCATTCTTTCTTTCTTTACCTCTCTCTTTCTCCTCCCCCTCTTCTCTTCTGTTTTTTTCTTCCCCTGTCTCCTTCCCTACCTGTCCCCCCTCTTTCAATCCCTCTCCCCATTTCTCCCCCTTTCTCTCCCTCCCCGTCTTTACCCTTCTCTAACCCCCCTTTTTTCGCCTGTTTTTTTCTTCCCCTGTCTCCTTCCCTACCTGTCCCCCCTCTTTCACCTTTCCTTCTCTCCCTTCCCCTCCTCTTTTCTCTCCTGTTTTTTCCTTCTCCTGTCTCCATCCCTACCTGTTCCTCCTCTTTCAATCCCTCTCCCCATTTCTCCCCCCTTTCTCTCCCTCCCCGTCTTTACCCTTCTCTGACCCCCCTTTTTTCGCCTGGTTTTTTTTCTTCCCCTGTCGTCCTCCCTACCTGTTCCCCCTCTTTCAACCCCTCTCCCATTTCTTCCCCCTCTCTACCTCCCTTTCTTTACCCCTCTCTTTCCCTTCCCCTTTTATCTCCTGTTTTTTTTTTCTCCCCCTGTCTGCCTCCCTATCTGTTCTCCCTCTTTCACCCCCTCTCCCTGTTTCTTTTCTCTCTCTCCCTTGCTTTCTTTACCCTTCTCTGTCCCCTCCCCTTTTCTCTTCTGTTTTTTTCCGTCCCCTCTTGTTCTCCCTGTATTGTCACTCCCCTATATTTCTTCCCTCTCTCCCTCTATATCTGTCCCCTCCCCCTCTTTTTCACCCTCTCCCACTCTTTCTCATCCCCCATTTCTTCTAGTGTGTCTCTCATCCTCCACCCCCTTCTCTCATTCTCCAGTGATTTTTAATGTTTTTAATATTTTCATTTGAATGATAAAGAAAAACCACTAAGACAATGGCAGCTATTTAGTACAAAATATGACCCAACATTTTATTAACATTAAACATTTCAGATAAGTCTACAAGCAAGGTTTCATCATCTCAGTCCAAGTCGACTATAGTACAACAAAATATCTATTTCCAATTTATTAGTTTTCATATTATTAAATTGATTTTTCTTTTAACCAGATACAATGCAGCTTTGGAATACTATATTCATTAAAAAGCGTAAGGGTTATTGTGCAGGAAGTGCGATATAATTATCAGAATAGATGAAAAGCATTATTCATAAGTCTGCTTGCACACTACTCTCTCAAAATAATAACTAAGTGAAAACGTTCACTTGGGAGAATGTGAAATTTTGACAAATAATGAAAATCACTGTAAGCAGACTGGAGGGACAGATGATTTAGGAGAAAGTAACAATTCCATTGAAGCCTACACAATAGCTTCCATGAAACAAAAGAAAGTAACTTCCCCATTCTTTGTTTGAAGCCCGACAGACGTTTCTCTGCAGAATAAAACTGGGGCAAATTTCTTTTGTGTGTACCGAACTATTGTGAACACTTGAATGAAGTTGTTTACTTTGTCCAAAATCCTTTGTCCCTTCTACTCAAAGTGAAAGTAAAATCAATTGCAATTTTATTTATTTTTAATCTTTTTGAAGTCACCGCCTGTGCTTTTACATACAAATGATCACTGAAGTCAATAAAGTGAAACATTTTCACTGGTGATATTCTATTCTGCATAATTAAAAGCGCTTAAATATTCATTGTAATATCAAGTGCAGTCAAGCATATCGTATTATTTTATTATTATCATTATCATCATTAATTAGCACATGGCTTATGGAGCATCCCAAAAAATAAAAGATATACAGCCTAAATGAACACAAAATTTCGCAGTACTTGAGAATAATGAGTGATCACAATATACATACATATACCACAATATTCTATACAAAAATATCAATATGTCCAAGTTTTTTTGGCATAAGAAAAATACAACCTCTTTTATTGTTACTGTACATGCTTAAAGATGCAACACGCGAAAACTTCGTAACATTGCATGTTGATAAGAGTGCAATTAAATAGACCACAAAACATTTAAAGATGCATGTATATGTTACTGATAAAAGAAATGTAAACAGGAATTGTTGAGGAGGTAGACTTGAGATACAAATTTGAAGAGAAAAAATGGGAGAGAACAACAGAGATTGAAAGAAAGAAGGAGAGAGAGAGAGAGAGAGGGGGGGGAGAAAGAGATGGAGAGAGAGAGAGAAAGAAGAAAATAAATAATGGGATGTAATGATGAGACCAGGAATTAAACATGTAGCAAACATTGAACTTAGCGAGTTCATTTCATCAAATATTCAATTCCTTTGATTGGGTCTGTATAAACAAGCAGAAAAGCAAACAGTTATGAAATCTAAAAGTTTAATGGAAATTCCAACATGTTGACAATGAAGAGGATCCATTGAGCAACATGAATAAAATACATTCATATAATCCATTTCATCATTGAAAATATATTTCCTGCAATACCCCTTTCAAATATTTTATATTTCAGTGAAATATTTTCCTCTGTTTAAAATGAGATTGAGCAAATCACAATGTACTGTTCTTTCATATAGCATTACAATATAACTTCTTAGCAAAGAAACTTGCAGAACATCAAAGAGGTTAATAAACATCCGAAATTTGAAAATAAAGATGATAATGAAGGAAGACAAATTGTACAATACCCACACAGACAAACATCTAATGAAAGAAGTACAACTAGAAGACTTTGATTACTTTAGCTAGCTTGGAAATTGATAGAGATCCGGGGGTGTTTCATCAAGATTTGTTGCAGAGACAATTAGTCAGCGCTGACAAAGTCCTTGATTATGATTGGATGAAAGCACTATCGCTGACGCTGCTATGGGAACTGTCGGAAAATGACTCCTTGTCGCTGCGACAAATCTTGATGAAAAACCTTTCTGCTTTAAGCAAGCCTTTTGTCATAACTAATACATTTTATTTTACTCCAGAATTTCATATGAATGCATATACCAAAAAAATGTCAGCAAGGTTTTGAGCAAAAACTAATCATGGGGAATTGGCTAACAGAAATTGAAGCAGTTCAGCTTTGGTAGAGAAGTTCAAATATGTAAAAAGAATGGGCTCACAATAATGCTGAATACATAATCATTTCCACCATTTGCACAGCTGCAAATCAACACTTAACCCATTCAGGAGAGGAATTATTTTACAATTCCATCACTATTCCTTCCCTAAATTGGAAACAATAACATTTTAAATTCTCTTTTTTAGTACAGTACAATTAAATGTTATGTTATCATATTGAATATTCTTTGTCAAAGAGAGGCCAATTTGCATGGAAAATAGTGATTTTTTTGTTCACCATTTAGCCAATATACATCCAGATGTAGATTTGATATAAGTCGAAGAATTTGAGTAATTTGTTTTAGTGTTGCTACCATTATTTTCAGTGGTATATCAGTGAACTAAGGGGATGGGATTGGGGGCAGGCAGAAATGTAAACATAACTAAATATATAATTATTAAACAACTATTATTAAAGGCATCTTGCTCATACTGCTCATAGAGAGATTAAAGCAAAAAATAATTAAGCATACAGTAAAATATAGTAGTGCAATTTCAATACAAAATATGCAAGCTATTTCCAATTACAGTAAATATACATATTACCAAAGATATACAGATTAAAGCATTACATATACAAACACACCCATGTATGAAGAATTAAAAATACAACAAAGAAAATATGATTTTGCAAGAATCACAATGTATCATAAAACAGGATTCTGAATAAGGATTCAATCTTTTCTCTTTTTTCCTCACTTTTTTCCCCAATTCTAGAATCATTTTTCATACATTGCCTCAAAAATATTTTTCATTTTCAATGGGAAACTATTGCTAAAGGAGATCTCATAAACCAATGTGAGCCAAGTATGATTTGTTTAAAAAAGAATGCCAATATAAAGCACCATATCATTATCATTATTATTGTTAAAACCATTTATTTTGTTCAGTAAGAAGCTTATAAATATTGGCAGATTTCTAAAAGTCTCATAGTAAAATGAGGGAAAAAATATATATTTTTGGAGTATTACACGCGATTTGTTCATCCATTTGTTTCACGAACAGCATAAAAAACACTAAAATTTACAGAGTAAAATATGTAGCAGAGTAGTTTTACACTCATTGACGGTAACAGCCAAAAAGGAATGCCCTTATGGGAGGCCGACCGATATCAAATCATAACATAGACTGATTGCTGAATGAATATAAAATCTCAGACATTCAGCCTATCAAAATGTTTGTTTTGTATGTTTGTTTATTTTCTTGCACCATCAAAAAGCATTACTTAGGAGAAATATCAACTACATTGTTTTCAATGAATCACACGAAATAGAATTGGAACTCCAACAAGATCAATGCAAAACTGTTTGGATATAAAATATTTAAAAACGCGGATTAAATTTCAATTCCACCAACGTTGGTTAAACTTCATGGGGTAAGAGGTCGAATGAGAACAGCTAAATATTTTTCACTGCCTTATTATAGTAGATACTTATGAAATATTTGTACATGATAAAAAAAAGCATGAGACAGTACTGTCTTAAATATCAGCCATTAAGGTGTAACATTGGCATGGCCATGAATACAGGGTCATATTAAAGAAATGCTTGGATGAATTTTGTAATGGTATAAGAATTTGATCAACTGATATAAGAATAGTAATAAAGTCCAACCTCCGTATAAAGAGCATTAATATACCAATATATCAAGGACAAGGTGATTTTTAGGACCCCAACTTTTTTTCTTCGTATTTCATACCTGATACATGTATAACGAGGTTTCCATAAAAGGAGGAAATTTTCTCCTTCAAAGGACCTTGTCATAATAAGGTTTGATTGTACCACTAAAGTCAGGGTATAACAGACCAAGTAGAACACGAATAAACTATTTTCGAAAAATAAAGTCGAACACCATTTTAATGGTTCTTTGTAGTGCTATTCAAATCGTAACCGGCTTGTCATTGTTGTGTCCGCACAGTTCTTTTCACGGCGAACGGATCAATTCTCCTTCGACCGACTTTATTTTTCAAAAATAGTTTATATCCTGTTGTAGTCTCTTCAATGAAATGGATGGTAAACTTCTCAGGTAGTCAATCGTTTACATATAATTTTACTTTGCATAGTACTACAATAATATGGATATGTATTAGTGTAACCAGAAAACCAAGGTCAGAAATAAATAGGACATACATAAGTACAAAAAACTCTTTGCCATCAAATGCCTTCTCCTTACACATTTCAAATTTAGTAATCCCATAATGCATGTGTAATTCTTAGTAAAATACAATTCTATATGAACTTTTACTGTTTGTAGCAGAGTATGAATAACATGCCCCAAATATATACAGAAATTGATCACAAAAGAGCAAAATTAAACAAAACCTAATCTTACAAATCAATGGTACTGAGTCAATATTAGTACTAAATCAGTAAGAATGGTACATTGTGGATGATAAACAGATAACATAAATGTAGGTACATGTAATAATTAAGGATTTCTAAACAGTGGAAAGAGATTTAACAACCTTTAAAAAGCCAGAAATTTATTATGATTTTAAAGCAGGTAAGAAATTGGTGAATGAGTGTACACCTTCAATTATTTGCATTACACAAAAAACATGTAAGAAAGAAAATGGATGAACTAAACAAGTCTCTATTCAAATCTTAAGAAATTAATTCACATGTGGAAAGAAATTTCCTCTTTATTTTGTGAGTGAGAAGCATGCACACAATGCTTAACAACCCGTCAGCAAAATAGGAAGGGAAAACTTTCCTTCGTCTGGTCTACATCTTTGTGCAGAGATGTCAACTCTTCCGGTATATGCAAGAGATTAAAATTTAGAATGTGAATAATGCAACAGTTGCACAAAAGTGAGAGCAAACATCCCTGTGAGCAGAAGTGACAAATGACTGGGACAAAGTTAACAACTGTAATTCAAGCTTTCACAATAGCTGGATACACACAAAAATGCTGTTTCCCATCACAAACACTTGTTCAACATTTCTCCAGAGAATGGGATGGAAAGCCATTTCTGTTGTGTGCCTCTAGCTATTATGAATGCTTTAATAGCAGTTGTTTACTTTGTCCCAGTGCTTTGTCCCTTCTGCTTACAGTGTATGATGACAATAACCATGCCCACGGTCATTCATAACTAGATAATTTATATAGCGCAGATACTATATGGATATACTCTACTGCGCTGTGATGTTAGGGTCTGTAAATATTGTTACTAAAATAATGCATAAAGGTACAAGATATTATTGAAAAGCTTCAAGAAATAAATGAGTTTTCAACAAGTTTTTAAAAACAACTACAGATGGAGATGATCTTATGTCTATTGGCAATTTGCTCCAAAGTTTTGTAGCAGCACAGCTGAAGGCACAGTCACAAAGTGTCACTTTTGTCTTAAGGTGTGGTAGTTTTAGAATAAGTTTGTCCTGTCTACTTCGTAAATTGTGGGAATATTTGTTCGACTTAAACGATAATAATTCAGAAAAGTAATGAAACCCTCAAACATTTTATGAAAATTCACCTCATGCATATTCCGGAACAGTTGGCATCTCTGTATTTGAGTCATTCCAAAGACTTGAAAGGAGAGTTGTTTCTCTTAACCATTTTCTCTAATTAATATTCATGCGACAGTATAGTACAATTGTTTATTACATAATACTGTTTATATTCATTCATAGTTATTCAAATTCCGAAATATTCGGCAGTACTGTATTTGATTGGAAATTCTGTATTTGTTTTGTTCATAGTAAAAAGGGGTGCATTTAACCATGCACCTGTATAGGCAAGATTAGAAAATACCATGTGAGGTGTAGTAATGATCTATAAATGGGGAATGAAGATGCAGGAAAGATGTGAATTGACCGACCGCTAGTGTATTAAATCCAAAAGTTCACAAAAGTCCGGACACTTCAAACTCGGCACGGCATCACGACACAGTACATATGCAATATCACCCCTGTGATTGGCCAATTGGCGAACATCCTTTGCGCAGAGGAGCGCACTGACCAATAATAAGCAAGATAGTGAGTAAATGCCGTGCCGTCATGCCGTGCCATGTTTTGATGAATTACCTGTTTTAAAGTTGTCACAAGACTGAATTCACCCTCTTTTAATGTATATCTAGTTCTTGTCATTAATATCCAACAGGTTTTTTTTTTAAAATTGGAAATCCGCATCATTCCTGCATCTTTTTGTTCCATTGCATTCCTATTTTCTAGGTTACACCATATAATGTATCCAATACATGACACAAATTCTGTCTTGATAACCATTTCAAATTTTGATGATAAATTGTTTAACAAATAATTTCTCAGTTTTCAACTTATGTGATTTTCACAAAAAGACAATCTTCATAAGAGTAAAATGCTTGCAAAGGTTGTTGTCTTCATATACTGTAGTGTTCATTGCATATAACTGATACATTATATGGAATTATTGATACATATGGGTAAATTTACTATAATTGTGAAAATCAATTATGTCTTGCTCTTTTACCCTTAGTATACCCAATCCACCTCGCCACCGTCTCTTTAAAGATAGGATCTGGATCTATGGACGCTAATAACTGTAGCTGACTGATGTGGGTCGCATGATAATCCCATCTCGCAATATTCGGCGCTTTCCCCAGCGCCAAATGTCGAAGGTCATATATCGTCCCTGTGCCGACGTCAAAGAGCGGGAGCATCGCTTTGAGCGAGACCATCCCTTCGTCGTACAACCGCCGGCTCTCGCGGCTTTCCTCGACATCCGCGACTGTGAGTACATCGTATAGGCCTATCATACTGTAAATGAAACCGTTCAAAACGAACGAGCCTGGCGACGTGGGGTATTCTTCGTACCAGGTGTACTTGTCCATGAATTTGGCAAGAACTCCGCCTTGTGAGGACGGTATTTGGAAGAGTCTCGTGGCTTGCAGCGCCGCTTTCACGTATTTTTTCCTCCTCGTTTTGATGTACGCTCTGACGAGGACGGACATTGCCTGACCTTGCGCCATAGACGAATACCAGCCTGGCGACAATGACATCTTATCATCTAACACACGCTCCACCATGATTGGCCATCCACCCCGCTCGTCCTGATGGTGAACTAACCAATCGGCTGCGTCGAAAAAATGATACATGTGACGCGTTGTCGCGAGCTCTATGTTGTCTATGAAACCATGACCACGGAGCTCTATTCTAAGGAGTCTCTGTAGCAAGAACTTACGAGTTAATTTATATTTCTGAGTCGTCAGAGAGAACATAGCCTTTCTGTAGTCTACCTGTAAGTTCCGTGTGATTTTTCTCCACTGGCTCACCGGTCCAAGACCGTACATAATCTGCTTGTTTTTGCTTCCGACCTCAAAACCGTCATCCTCCGTCGTGTAGATGAGACTGATGATGCGGCCTTGCTCTTCACTCTCTGCGACGATGGTGACCGATGAGTTTGGGAATAGTTTGAGGTCAAACGAAATGACAAAATCTGACTTGGTATCCATTGGGTGGGACCAAGCACTGTTGGAAGACAGACTGTTTTCACCTAGGGAAAAAATAAAGATAGAAAGCATTGTATAGATAAGTCAATATACGGTACAGCAATTACATAAAAGAGATCTTGGATATAATAGACACTGCAGTGTTTCACATTACACCTTATGAATGGCTAGAACAAGTATTCTCTATCTAAAAAACTAAGATATTTTACAATTTTCATTTATCATTTTGTTTATCTCTATTGTTATTATTCTCTTGTTTACATCATATTTTGTCCTGCAATCTTTCGGATCATTTGTAAATATTGTGATTTGATATTTGATATCTAATAAATACACAAATACAAAAAAGAAGAAGATATTTTACAATTTCATGAAACAGCCTAGAGATAACCCAGGATAAAAAATACTTTTCTATTTACGAGGGGTCTTTGTACATTTTCCTCCTGAAAATACTTCCTCATTATACAATTTGTGGGGGCTATTTCTAAGGTTTACATGTAGGCGGCTAATCGTCCTCCATGTATTTTTTACGCTGAAGCTGTTTGAAGGATTTTTTTTTTTGGGGGGGGGGGCACAGAAATCGTTAGCCTGTTCATAGGCAAATGTCCCTACCTATTGTTTTGAACTCTAAGACGTTAGAGCCCAGCTCCTCGTCACCAACAATCTTGATCTCATCTCTCTGGTCTGGCGATGACCAACTGGACAAGTCTTGCTTCTCAGCGTTCTCATAGACCGTTAGCCTCGGGGGATGCTCCGTCAAGTTCTTGCTGTAGTGGCTGAGACCGAACTGTGCTACCTGGATCGGGTAGAAGTAGCCTTGCTGACCCCACTGGGTTGAGAGAGGGACACCTGACATAGCAGAAAGAAAACAGAAGTAAGGGAATCATTAGATCTTAGTTTGAAGGAACAGGCTCAGTTTTAATTTCTTGATGTCGTGGCTGAGACCGAACTGTACTACCTGAATCGGGTAGAAGTAGCCCTGCTGACCCCACTGCGTTGAGAGAGGAACACCTAACATAGCAGAAAGAAAACAGAGATAAAGGAATCATTAGATATTATCTTAGTTTGAAGGAACAGGCTAAGTAAAGTTCTTGCTGTAATGGCTGAGACCGAACTGCGCTACCTGGATCGGGTAGAAGTAGCCCTGCTGACCACACTGGGTTGAGAGAGGAACACCTAACATAGCAGAAAGAAAACAGAAATTATGAAGCGGTTAGAGGTAATCTTAGTTTAAAGGAGCAAATTCAATCAGAATCTTACTGTAATTACTGAGATCGAACTGTGCTACCTGGATCGGGTAGAAGTAGCCCTGCTGACCCCACTGGGTTGAGAGAGGGACACCTGACATAGCAGAAAGAAAGAACAGATAGTGGAAGAGTTGAATGTTATCTTAGTTTAAAGGAGCAAATTCAATCAGAATCTTACTGTAATTACTGAGATCGAACTGTGCTACCTGGATCAGGTAGAAGTAGCCCTGCTGACCCCATTGGGTTGAGAGAGGGACACCTGATATAGCAGAAAGAAAAGAGATGGTGGAATCATTAGATTTTATCTTAGCTTGAAGGAACAGGCTCGATTTTAATTTCTTGCTGTAGTGGCTGAGACCAAACTGTGCTACCTGGATCGGGTAGAAGTAGCCCTGCTGACCCCATTGGGTTGAGAGAGGGACACCCAACATAGCAGAAAGAAAACAGAGATGGTGGAAAAGTTAGATTTATCTTACTTTTCGGGAGCAAGCGGACAGTGCACAAGTGAACATGTGCCCTCCAATTTGCAACTGATTTGTGATAAATTGTAACTTGTCGATCTGATATAGTATAAAGAAACGAACCAGAAAGAGTTAGATATGATCTAAGTTTTTAGAAGCAAGCTCAATAAAATTGTTGTATATAAGTTTAGTGACTATGATTAAACTGTGCTACCCGGATTGGGTTGACATAATCCTGTTGATCCCACTACATTGAGAAAGGTGCATCTAACATAGCAGAAATAAACTGAGAAGGAGCTAAATTTAAATGTAATATTAATTTTTACATCATGAGTGGATCTTTATTTGAATATGAAGATGACTGGATATTTCTTGTCACTTCTTGACTTCTAGTTGCGTATCATTCTCAAGGTGCCACCGTTCTGATATCTCAATGATTTCTCTGCTCCGAATATTATTACAATGTAAAGAACAGAATAATACCAAATTCCCAGCGTAAATCCAAAAGAGGATTAACAGATCAGCAGATTTTATTCTAATAAACACATCTGATGAATAACCAAAGATTTAATCTTCCGAAATCAGATTTTTAGCACAAACGCTATAGATGCAGTTCAATGACTTTCAAAATTTACCCTTTTCCAGATATAACTTCAGCGTGATGAGAGTTATAAAAAAGGCTGTCACAAAATAAAGAAGAAAGACTTACGTATTTAGAAAGATCAATATGCATTGTCTAGAGATCAGATATTGTTACTGAGAACAGGTATTTAATTCAATCTAAATTGTAAGAAAAATGAACAAGATATCCTATTCAAATTCTTTGTTAGAAATCTGCTTTGTAAGTGTTATGAGATTACTTGTTATCGACTTTTCAGTAATGAAACTATTAATCTGCTCTGTTTCATCTTTATTTGGTTGATCTCCTTCAAAAGAGTTGATAAATTCCATAAAAAATTGTAAAATACAGATGTTTATGATCATATATCTATTCAAAATATTAGTTTTGGCATTCAATAAGGCTCCACGATCTATCTGCCTGAATAATCTTTTCTTCGATAGCAGTCTTACAATCAACAAACAGTCAAATTGAAATCTTGACTATCTTATAATATTTTGTCATGGACTTTTAAGAATGTGAATGATGTTATTTTTATTTCTTTGGGTAAGATTACTGGCCTGTGACAGAACTTAATTGCTACGATTTTTCAATACAAGCCTTTTGGCACATTCTACCCAAATATTTGCTTTTCAACTTCATACAATTCTTTGTATTTTCAACCAAGTACATGTATTTTATTCCTTAAAAATAGTTGCCCCCCCAAATTGGTAAATTTTTAACCAAATAAGAAGGAGCATTATGCCTCACACATACTAAGGGGACATGAAGACAGCAAATTAAAAAGAAGAAGAATGAGACATTTTTAAAGGAGAATAGAGGAAACAGATAAAAGCCGAGGGCACTAAAAATCCAAAGAGATCAGTGATGATCATGATCAATCAAATAAAAGCCTCTTGTCTTGATTTATTCCTCAGAATATATAATGTGCAAATGATAATGGCTGAGATAATTATTAAATAAAATATATGAATATAAGTTCTTAAGAAGAACTGGTTAGGGTAAAAAAAATACTCTTGCAAGGAATCTTTTTACTTTTTCCTCCTGAAAATAGCCTCCTTGATACATTTTGTGGGGGCTTTTTTGAAGCTCATAATGTTTCTAAGGTTTACAGGGCTAATCGGCCTTTGTCCGTCTGCTTTTTTTTCAGGCTGAGGCTGGTAGAAGGATCTTTTTTTTTTTTTTGGGGGGGGGGGGAGGGCAGACAAATCTTTTGATGTTTAGTGGTAAATCTATATATCGTAATCTTCGGTATCTTTCAATATAGAGGGGCTCTAAGGACCGTTTCTGTATGGTTTCCGTAAGCTGATGATACGTCAATGGAGGACAGAAGTGAGAAGATTAGACATCGTCTGTCAAGCTTTTAGCTCTTTTACAAGTGGATGTTCCCTAATGCGATTTACGAAGGACGAGCTAATGGAAAGCTTAGGAGGATAACTCACATTAGGTGTTGCACAAATTCCAATTTTTTTCACAATAATTTCTTGGGTCTATTACATCATAAGAAATGTAATTTCATAATAAATTGTTTCTTTAGTTCATGCTTAGGAATCAAGTAAAAATAACAATGAAAATGTACTGAGGTGTAAATTGCATCTTGTATTTTACAGGCCACTATTCTGGCAAATTAACCAAATAAAAACAAATTTCAACATTATTCATGACACAAGCAAAGTCATCAGTACAATAATGTAAATTTCACAGTGAAAATGTTTTGTCTTACTTTAGATACGAATATTGCTGTATCATTCTATTTATTTCTGAAATGCAGGTGACAAGTATGTTGTCACTGCAAACACTTGTGAATTTTATCAATTTAGAACATTCAGGACGGCACCTTCCCACAGTTAATTGGTCTAAGATGGGACATACAGTTAAAGGGAAAATTGATGAGCTTTCCGTGAATGGGAAATAAAGTTTAGAAAAATGTGTAAATTAGAGCAAAATGGAATTATCTATTCAAAAGTCAGACATTTTCAAAGTTTTTATTTCCATCATTGATGGGCATCCTTGAGTTGGCAACTTAAGTATAATCTGTGATGACATCGTTAAGAATTCCCCGTTCACTTTTGACACAACCTTTTACATTTTCCTCTTTTTATATTTATGATTTCTGCAGGTATGTCAAAAAGAATGATGGTGATTCCTTATTTGAAATATTATATAAATCCATTTTTGATAAAGTTATGTATAAAGTATATGGGGAGTTCTCAATGATGCTATCATAGATCAGGCAAAAGTTGCCAACTCAAGGGTGCCCATCACAGGAGGAAATGAAAACGTTGAAAATTTATGTATCTTAAAAAGTTTATCCAGTTTTTTTTTTTGCCCAAATTTTCAAAGCGTGTTCGTCTTTTTTTTCCCCATTCCCTAAAAGCACATGATGATCAATGTCTAGGAGAGGTTTCCCTTTAAAGTGAGGCTTTATGTTATGTGCGACAGTGGATATCTTCTGCAAGAAGCAAACATGAGTGTGTTGTCACTGCAAACACTTCTGAATTCTATCTCTGTTTGCATTCAACACTCTAGTGTCCACAATGTGACAATAATGTTGGGATAACATTTGCACATCATTTCCTAAAAATAAAAATGTTCTGTCAGAAGCTTTTATTAAGGCAATCAATGCACTCTCTAGAAATTAATGAGTGAAGATTGTTGCTCTTGAAAGAGTGAATCTCAGGGAAGAGTGAATTAAGGATGAAATACTATCTCTGTTTGCATTCAACACTACAGTGTCCATAATGTAACAATAATGTTGTCATAACATTTGCACATCATTTCCTAAATATTCTACCAGAAGCTTTTAAAGCACTCAATGTGCTCTCTAGATATCAATGAGTGAACATTTTTGCTCTTGAAATAGTGAATTAAGAATGAAACACTTCTGAATTCTATCTTTGTTTGTTTCACAAACTTATTAAAAATATTCTTAATATGAATGTAACTTTCCATTTCAGACATAAGGAACTTCCTTACAGAGAACCACTATGAACTCTGAACTGAAACCAAATTTGTGAAAAGTCAGAAAAATGAATGAAAGCTACATTCAAGACCATGTACCTTTATTTCAAAGAGTTGTTTGAATAAAATCTCAAATGGGAATACAAGAACCTGTAACAATGAAGAAGAATTCAATAAGCTTTGGCTACAGGGAGCATTTAACACAACAGATCTTAATGCACTGGTTTCAAAAGTTGAATAGTCCCCCTCTATTTCCCTTCCTGTAGATGCTTAAATGCACTTTCTAATATTCATGTTTTGACATTTCCCACACAATGTCTTTACATTATTTTCTCCCCTCATACGAGAATGTCTAACCAGCTTATCTTCTAAACTATTTATCCTGCATCCCTAAACTTTAGTCGTTGTCACCCGGTGTTTCTTTTCTCAAGTTTTGACGACAGCAGAAGGCGATGTCCCCACGAGCCCTTTCCATTAGCAAGGCAAACACGACTTGAATGGGATTAGTTAATCCAAAACTTCGCAAGGTGTAGGATTCCGTCGCCTCCGAGTCAGATGGAGGGCCACTAAAGGAACACATTGGGGTACTTAACTGAGACTTAATTCAAGCCTGTTTTCTTCCATTATCCGGCGCGTTTGAATGGAATCGGCCAGGAACAGCGGGGAACCCAGAGGCCGGGTTTTGTCAGACGATCGATCGACTGGAGGTTCTTTC
>BQKZ01001285.1:54516-97894 GCA_036244855.1 Temnopleurus reevesii
GTATTGCAATGACTGAAAATATCCTATTTTGTCCTTCAACAGTCCTATTTTCATTATAAAATCCTAGAAGAGTTGGCAGCTCTATTTTTTTTTTTTTGCTATTTGATTGCTTGCAAGCGTTGGTAGCACAAGTGATCAGTTAAATACTTACATTTTCAGCTTCCAAGTTCTGTTGCGAGAAACCCATCTTGAGCATATCGGCCTTCATCTGAAGAATAGCGTTATCCTGCTCGGTCAAGCGCGACTGAAGCCCAGACTTGGTGCCTTGGAGATTACGACATTCCTGTTTGACCTTTGAGAGATCGTTACGGAGTTGATTGCACTCGTACTGTTGCTGGTTGAGTCTTGCTTGAAGAACAACCTTTCAAAATAACAACAAATGATTTGTAATGAGTAAAGACAATCTTAGCTTTGCATTCTCCACTCCTCCTTCAACATAGGGGGAAAATATCATCTGGATTAAAAATGAGTGTCATTTCTAAAAATAGAATCAGATGGCCAACAACAAAAAAGCCCAATGCAATCGTTTCTTAATACTCTCTGTCTCAGCATACTCGAAAATTAAAAAAAAAAGAGATTAAAAACTTTTTCTTTTTCTAACTGACCGATGCAATTTGACATCCAAACAATGTTTGTTGTCCAGGCAGCCAGGTAATGAATACACAACATTTTAGTTGCAATCTAAAATTGACAGATAATAAGATTTTTAACCTGCAGGTTCACTAATGGAAGCAAATTTTATGCATTGTCTGGACACAAAGTTTGTTCGTGGCAAATGCGAAAGTTTGCCTGAGGCTTGCTCAATGGAGCAACAAGTAGCGTATGTAAACTCCATTCCAAATAATGTTGTTCAGTTGTTACTATCTGATTTAAGGAATGCCACGTAACTACGTCCGTTAGCATTAAAGTTGCATCAATTTGAATCTACATATATTAGTAGACTGGCCTATTGGTACAATCAAACCTGTCTATAAAAAACACCCAAGAGAGACAGGAAAGGACGTCTTTAATATCAGGTGGTCTCTATAGCCAGCTTCATTTACTTGTTAATTGTGTTCTAGGGAGTCAAGAAAGATGGTTTTAATGGACAGGTGGTCTTTCTATACAGGTGGTGACTTATTCAGGTTTGACTGTATTATAGAAAGTGTATCATCTACAGTATACTCCAACTTACCACTTGTTCTTTAGCCGTTGTTCCTTCAAACTCAATCTGATCTTCCTCAGCCTCAGAGCTTCCATCTTCTTCTATTATTTTACCATTTAGCAGCTGTGAAACAATCATTACAAGTCAGTAAGATAAGATTTTCAAAATGAAAATATTCTATTTGCAACATAATGGTCACAAATAAATTCCTTAACAAAAAAATATGTAAAGCTTCATGAATTTTCTAGTTGATTATTTATACATAATTTGCATTAAGTCATATACTCTGTATCGATCCAATTTAGCCGCAATAACGCGATCAACGGCCAAGATTGGAATGGGGGGGGGGGGGCCAAACTAGCTCCCCAAGGCTATCAATTTCCCAAATAAGCCCAGCCAGATAGTTTTTAGTTTACTTATGATAAATTTTCTCTGAAAAAACGGTTCCAACAATCGAACTGATACTAGGTAATAATTACTGACTAATAATTTCTTAGTGTCTTCTATGCTATCACCCATTAAAATGTGTTTTATTATTGCTTGATATCCATGAAAATGAATAGCATAGGCCCTAAATTTGGACCTTGAGGGAAACCAGAAAGAAATGAAATTTTCCTGGACTTACCAGTTCTTGTAAACTCTGTAATAATTTCTTGGTGTCTTCTATGTTATCACCCATAAGAATCTGCTCTTCTATCAACGCTTCACTGAGAGAGACCGATGACCTCCGTGAACTAGGAAGTGAATGCGGACCTCCATCTTCCCCTGCACTTCCTGTTTGGGTCAAAGGTCAAAGAAATTAAATACCAATTTTCAACTGAACATCACTGTGAGCAGGAGGAGGGAAAGCTAAACAAGGTAAGCAACTTCGATCATGTCTTGAAAAGAACTTCATGAACACAAAAGTTACTTCTTTTTTATTCACTGAATAGGTGAGTTGCCTCTTTGACATTTTTCCACAGAATAAGAGTGAAGGAAATTTTTGGTGACCATCTAGCAACACCTAATTGTGAATGCGCAAATGGAAACTGTTTCCAACTTTAAAAAGATTGGATCTCACAGATATTCCACAAGACAGGCATAATGCTTTGACAGAGTATTTATGTGCCCGTCACAAACGCCATAGGCACCTTAGACTTCAAACAAAAGGGTGTCAAAGACTCCACTGGGCGATGGTAAAATTGACTAAAATGATCTGAAGACAATTCGTGAAAAATGTCCTTTGCCTACACTTTTGTTTGCTCACAAGACTCTAGAAAAAATTCATAAAATCAGGAAATTTATAGAAGAGTGATATCTCAGGTGTTACCAATAAACCATTATACATTCATCAGATTCAATTCTTTGTATCTGTCTGGGATTCATAGCTCTTCTATTCCACGTTTACTCCCGTAAGGCAAATGGATTCTTCTTGTACAAAACAATATTACACAGAGACTGGACTATTCCATTATGTGACATAGGGGTGTGCAAGCTTACCTTGGTCAGAATCAGATGTATGTGATACAGTTGTTTGTAATTGTCTGGGGCTCATTCCTCTCCTCATATCGCTACCAGTTCTATTCAACATCGGGCTGGCTGTTGACGATGTGTTGTGAGAGGACGCCATAGCGGTCGGGGGTAAGGGGCTAACGGTCCTCCCAGCGGCTACTGAAGCATCGGGGTGATCCGTAGTATCAGCCCTGTGGAATTTGAAACAGACATAAAGGATTTAATATTCTGTTTCAAATAACCTGAGTTGTGTTTCATATAGCTGATTGTAGAGTTATGCACAATTCTAGAAACTGGATCCCTAGTCTTTTAGCTCAATCGTTACAGGTTAAAGAAATACCAGATTCATGTAAAAATATTTGTTTGTCATAAATTTACATCAAATTGGATCATTAGTCACAGAAAACTCGCCTTTGGATCGACCATTATCTTAAATTTAGAAGGCTTGATCTTGCAAGTTTATCTGAGTTTCAGTACAAAGAAAATTGAAAGAAAACATTTAGACTTGTATTGACTAGGTTATATAAATTAAAGTTTTTGTTGATTTTGCTTTGGGTATGGAATGTAACCTTCTTATATATCAATTTCATGTAAATAAAAATCAAGCACAAGAGATTTACATGTAGGCCAAAGATGAACTTTTGTTTCGTCTTTCCACTATGATGCTATAGACAATTCAACATTGATTGAATTTATTTCCGTATTAAAAAACATATACAATTTAAAATACGGCGGATAACCCACATTCAGCTCGCCCATCAAGGGGAGCTGGTCTTCCGTGGGGTCCGTGTACATTAAAAACAGTTACGATTCATACATACGTATGCCTTTCCCCATTGTCACAGAATGTAAACTTTTCAAAGTGTGAACATGAAGACAGAGATGCCAACTGCTCCCAAACGTGCACGAGGTCAAAGGTAAAACTTGATTATCGGTAGCTGAATAAAATAGTGATGAAAGCCTTGAATTCATCTGAATATACACCTACATGTAATGCATAATCGGTAGGTAATGGATGCAAATCTTATGCGTTCTTTATACGCAATGGTTGTTCTTGACGAGCCAAAAGCTTGCCTGAGGCTTGCCTGATATAGCAACATGTAATGCATGCAATCTAGATTCCAAGTGTGGTAGACCAATTCTCACAAACCGGTTTAAGGAATACCACATAAGGCCCCAGCCACATAGAGGCCAGGAAGCAACACAATTCAACACGACTCTTTGTTAATTCAGAGTTAAAGCCATTGTTGAACATTGTTTTCGTTTAAAAAATTCTCAATTGCCAGATGATAGAGGTTATCTGAAAGATTGATGGTGCGTATAAACTAAACTGGGAAAATATTAGGCTTTGAAATCAACGTTTAGTGCTTTAAACAAACAAAAATGTAAAACGTCACCTCCATAGGCTTTGTACTGGAATTAATGCGTGGGTCCTAGTACGCTTTAATTCAATGTTCATAGATATCTTGATAGTGCATGTATAACTTTCTTTATTTTTACATCCCCTGTTGATTTTTCATCTATCTGAATATATTTAGATAAGACAGAGAGCTTGGTTTGAGAATTTTTTAAATTGTGCAACAGCAATGTTAATAAACAGTGTCTTTAACTGCCTCCGAACAAGGAGTCGTGTTGAATCGTGCTGCTTCCGGGGCCCTATGTGACTGGGGCTCTATGGTCGTTGGCAAGAAATGGAGTTGAATCTATCAATAAACCGGCCATTGGTAATGGTTGGCATCTCTGTGTAAAAGTCAGTATTACAAAAAATAAAAACAAACTAAAAATAAACTAAAACGACAAGTACCTTGGCAAGACTCAGTGCTGGTAGTCGTGGTTTGGCGTTGAAGGGGGGTAGTGCTGGTAGGGGTGGTGCATGGGGGAGGGGTAGTGCGCACCCATGCCGGTGTGGTGCGCCCCTAGGTGGGGACTGGAGCTACCCCCATGGTGGGGTATGGGGGACACTGAATGGTGGGGGGAAGGGGACACCGTATGGTGGTTGGAAGACCTGTTTGGTTGTTTGGCGTTTGAGAAACATTATGAATGGTCATAGTTGGGATTCGATCACCAACAAAAGGGGGTTATGAATAATAGAGGATTAGGGTATTGTTGTATCATTTTCATACAATTTTTCACCAGGATACAAATAAAGAAATGATTATCCCAATTGAAATATTTTATATGATGCGTTCAAGGGGAGATTTATGACATCATTCCCAAACAATTTTGTAATCATTATATTGAATAAACATCCATTTGTGTTAAAACCCATTTAACAATAACGATTAAAATGGTTTTCAAAAAATAAAAGCAAAAAAATATTAAAGATATTGACGAAGGTTAATTCAAATTAAAATGAGAAAAAGGAGACATTCGATTTCAGAGGAGGTGTGAATAAATCATGAAAAGTTTACAATTGTTTGACGAATTATTCAAATTTGATTTAACAAGGATTTTAAAATATAGAACACGTATTGGTACATGTAAATCAAATCAATGTGAAAATTATTTCCAAAGGGGGATAAAGAGGGGGTTCAAAGGGAGAGGGGGTACATTAGTTATGTGAGGTGGTTATGGGGTAGGATGGGATTGGGTGCGAAAAAGAAAAAGAAACAAACAAAAGGGCACACGTTAGAACACTCAAATTACAAGAATCACATAATTTCACTTAAAAATTTGTCCAGAGAGAATCTCTAATTTTATATTGTTAAGATTAAAGGTAAGAATTAAAATAATGAATTTGGAAGCAATTCTAAGCACCCTCCTTTCCGAAAGAAAACAAACTAGTGTTTTGGGTACTCCTTAATTTTTCTTTATGTTTCAGGTTGTTTTTTATGGTTGTTTATTTGATTTTGTTCACAAATGAACATGATAAAAAGACACTGCTCATGTCTTCTTTCCAGGAATCAAATAGTTAGAATAATACCATTTTTTGTTGAAATCTTAATCTTTATCTCATAATCTCTACCCCCCCCCCAAAAAAAAGTATGGTGTTAAAAATACATTCAAGTGATGTGCAGACTATCATTAATCACATTCTTGAAATCAAACGTGCTACAAAACGATTGGTGTGCATAAAAACTTTCAATAGTGAGGGGTAAAACTAAAAAAAATATTTACACAATTATCTACATGCATGGTTCATGGTAAGAACAAAACAAAACCTTCACATCGTTTTAAACTGAAGGATAAAATAGGGTTTAGTGGTAAACATCTTCAAAAATTTCTTTACAAAGACCTCGGTCCTACGTGCTACACATACACCTCGTTATGGATGTTTTAATAACCGCATGCAATCCCCTGTCAATAGATTAAGTAGGTTTGGAAAACAAAGAAGTCTTACAGCTGCAAAAGCTGAAATTGTCTGAGGTATCAAAAGATGATTTGCTATTCATCTATTCATAATACAGAACATGAAAATACCCAAATATAAACAGAGCAACTTCTTGCATTTCGGATTATTTACATTGCGTAAAACGAACCATCCAGATCATTTATTGTTTTTCTAACGCAGCATTGATTTATGAAACAATGCTGCAGTTAAACTTTCCAAATACAGGGTTTTTAAAGACCATCCAGGGATTTATAATTTTACTTTTCACATTTGATTAGCAGTTTTAGACATTGAGGGAACTGTTCCAATTCTTTACTATACAGTTCTATGTGAAAAACCAAGAGTCGTGTTGAATCATGTTGCTTCCGGGGCCCTATTTGACTGGGGTCAAAGGCTTGCATGTATGCTTCATTTTCATGCAATGGAAATCTATTAATTTTGACATTCCAATCATGCACATATATTTCTTATAAAGACCAATTATCTTATCGTACAGGGAATTATTTTCCTGGTATCGAATTGCAATTTGTTATGCATTTTTAGCATCATTGCTACACAAAAGATTTGTTGTATAGCAACTTCTTCACATAAAACTGTATACTTTAGAGTTGAAAATGTTTCCCAATATCTAAAACTGTTATTTAATGAAATGTGAAAAGTAAAATCATTCACTGTTATATCTAATCTAATCTTATCGAAACACACAAGCATACCCTTGTTTATGAGTCGGAGTCATATCCTTGTATCTCCTCAGCGAGCCGCCAGCTCCCGCCGCTTCTTTCCTTGCGTCGTGGATGGCTGCCGCGGCGTTGGCGGCCATGGCAGTGAACGAAGGCTGTCGTGTGCTCTTCCTCTGGGGTGTACTGCCAGGAGTGCCTGGGCCGGCGGAGGAGGCCGCGGCCATGGGGGAGGCGGCCTGGGAGGCTTGCTTGACGCTGGCGGGCTTGTAGTGGGCAGCTAGGGCCAGGATGAGCCTCATAATGGACTTGAGATTCCCATCAACAATGTCTGTAGAAATGGATGATTGCAATTATTAGAGCATTGCCTTGTGAGAGGAATTCTTTCCAAGAATCTAACTTCATAGCCCTGGGCGGCTTTTCAACAAGACAATCTTGAAGTTACGCATGACTTTAAGAAAGACTGGAGAACGTTAACGAGTCTATTACGCATAAGATTCTTGATCATTAAGCACAAGAACTGATACTGGCGATGGGTAAAGTTGGTCACAAAAGTCTTTTGTAACTTGGTGCAACACCGCCTTGGGTTGGGTTTCATAAAAGTGTTCCTACATCTACACAACGTCTACAATTGAGTGTTGACCCTTTCTTGTGCTTTCACACGTTCTAACTCTGCCATATGGTTTATCATTAGTTAGGCATAGAGTCATGCGTACCTCTACATTGTACAAACAGCTTTATGAAACATAACCCTGGAAGGTGTTTCACCAAGATATGAAAGACTTAAAGAACGAATTAACGCAAGACTAGTATCAGTTCTTCTGCTGAATGATAGTGGACCTAATACGTATTACAATCGTTAACGAAAACAAAAATTTTTAAAAAAAATAAAATAGAAAAAAACTTGCCTTGAATTGTGTTTTATAAAGCTCTGCGTAGATCTACAAAAGACTGTAAGGTTGACTGGTGATCCTTTCTTGCACTCAATAATAATTCCTGGCGCTGAATCGCACCAACGAAAGGATCACCAGGCAATCGCACAGTAGTGCATAGATCTACACACGGCTTCATGAAACACACCCCACGCACCCCAGGG
The DNA here is from genome assembly GCA_036244855.1 of Temnopleurus reevesii. Taxonomy (NCBI): domain Eukaryota; kingdom Metazoa; phylum Echinodermata; class Echinoidea; order Temnopleuroida; family Temnopleuridae; genus Temnopleurus; species Temnopleurus reevesii. The sequence continues at coordinate 62,256 of BQKZ01001285.1, forward strand.
TGGTGTTTCATCAAGATAAGAAAGACTTTAAGAACGACTTTAAGCACGACTGGTATCAGTTCTTTTGCTGAGTGATCAAGAGTCTGATGCATTATTACACTGCTAACATATTCCAGTCTTTCTTATAGTTGTTCGTAATTTTAAGAAAGATTTAGTCAAACACCGCCCTGGGTTGTGTTTCATAAAGATGTACGCACGACTGTACATTTGTCTGATGATTCTTTCTCACACTCAATGATAATTCCTGGCACTTTATCGCACCAAAGACAGGATCACCGGTCGATCGTACAGTCGTGCATAGATCCATACACAGCTTTATGAAACGAAACCCTAGTCTTGAAAATGATTACTTTAACATCTCTCCGACACAGCTCTGAAAATCTACCACTTATTGCATTTTTTCTATCTAAACTATGATGAGACCAACCTTTAGCTGAGGTGTGGTGCATCCTTATTCTCTTGGAGGCCATAAACTGCAAGACACGCTCCACGTTCTCTCTCATGACGGTGGCCGATGTTGGGCTGTAGTCTACTCTCGACAAGACTTCACCAGCTGAAGTTATGAGACAAAATTAAAGAAGAAAGGAGAAAAAATATCACATAATCATGTTTAAAGAATATTGCAGACAAGGGGTGAATACTTTATGAAAACAGACATGCCATCAAAAAAATTGTATTTTTCTATCCTCTTTCGCTTCTTAAGTTTAAACATCAAAAATTGTATTTTTCTATCCTCTTTCGCTTCTTAAGTTGATACAAACATCTATGTCTACAAATGCAGCTAACACATCAAGATATAATGCGCTGTGCAATGTCTTCATGGAAAGTTTTATTGTCCACTAGTGTTGTCTATTAATGAATCTCATTTTACACAAATAAATGCTTAAGATTGGAAAACAGCAACACACCTGCCGTACTATATGGCATATTCATCTTGTTTTCTATTGTTTTTCCTATTGAAAATAGTTCAGAGTTTCTGGTTGTATGCTATTTTCAAATTTTCTATGAGTACTGACATCTATTGAGTTTTCAAGTGTGATTTTTCATCAGTGCAATATTCATATTTCTTTTTCACTTACAGACTATTTCCACAAGGTGAACGAGGGCGACTCCATCTTGCATATCTCTCCTAAGGTCCTCCATCATCCAACATCTCGCTCTCTTCTTGTTCTTCTTTTATGATAAATATTTGGTTCAGCAGTTTGGCAAATTTGCATTTAAACATGTCTATATGGCCACCATAATTGGTTCCCTACAGACAGTGGCCACTGTTTCTGTTTCCCTGGGGTTAGCCACTAAAGAGAGAGTATATTTAAGAATTTCACCATGTATATTCCATGTAAAATGGAAATACAGGAACGATTCTACCATTGAATTTTCCAATTTTGACAACTTACAGACTATTTCTACGAGATGAACGAGGGCGACGCCATCTTGCATATCTCTCCGAAGATCCTCCACCATTCGACATCCCGCCCTCTTCTTCAGTTGTGAGTTTACCCAGGCTACGTAGGCTTGTAGTTGTTGCTGCAGAAAGAACAAACAAAAGAGAAAATACCATGATAATTTAACTTCATCAAAACAGGAAATCTTCAAATTACAATTTTCTATGGTCTATTCCTTAAATTTAGAACACCGGAATTTTCTTACTCTGCATACATTTTTACATAAAGTTTCAATAAAACACATACTGCTTCCAAACTCTTCATCAGTTAAGGTTGCCAATTTAAGTGGAAAACAATGATTTTCCATCTTTTATTCTGCTTGAGGCATAAAAGTGCAATGAAAATAACTTGGAAAGAAGTGTTTTTCTTGCAAAAAATTGATGAAGATTGATTTTTTCCTCTACAGGTTCACTCTGGCCACCTGGCGACAAGCAGACCTGCACTTGTTGCTGTTGAAAAGGAAAAAGAACACAAATGGATCAATCAGAAAAAAAAACTTGTGATGCATCTCATAATACCAGCAGAACTACCTTCGTTTGTTTGAGAAAAAAAAATGCAATACTGTGAAAGTCTACAGTAATTTTTTAACAAATTTTACGAAGTTAGAGAGCTACACTGTACATCTTGCATGGAAAGGTGAGAAATTGGGATTTCCATGGGATTGGGTCAAACATTTTATGGAATATCCATGTAACACAGGTATCAACTTTGTCACTTCAGGGATCAATCAGAAGAAAACTTGTGTTGCATCTCATAATACCAGCAGAACTACCCTGGTCGAAAAAAAAAGCAATTCTGTGAAAGTCTACGAAAAATTGTTAACACAGTAAACAATGCTAGAACACTACATCTTACATAGAAAGGTGAGAAATTAGTATTTCCATGGGTCAACTATTTTGTACGATATCCATGTAACACAGGTATCAACTTTGTCACTTCACCATGAAGATCGATACAGATCTTGTTAAGTTATGATCTACATGTATGACAAATTGTCCTCTTTTCTCAGTCCTGAGTCCAATTGCAATGGTCTTTGAGCAATGCTTCTGAGTGGAACACCATATTTTGGTTTGTCATAATACTTGCCTCTACGGTTGTTCATACTGTATCTGAGAGAATCATATGGGTATTTTTCTAGTACACGGGGTGCGCGTATTGTTTACACTGCGTGAGATCTCTTCCGTACTGAAAAATTACCCGGATGATCCCCTCGGACATGAACAACCGTAAAGGCACGTATTGGGCTGTATTTGCCTGATTTGAAAAAGGGCATGATTTGGGGTGCTGGGCTGTCACACAATTTGACCCAAACCACTCCAAAAATACCCAACTACATAATTTGCTTTGATGTCGCTCTGGAGACAGTAGGACCTCCATCTATACACGTCACAGAGGAACATATATATGGGCAAGGTCATCAATTTTTGTCCACATGCATTTCCTTGTCTAATGAGTTACGGATGAGAGAACATACAATTAAAACAGGCATATTCATTGTGCTATTGACTTTGGAGAGTAAAATATACATTGTCAATTTCTTAGTGGGGGATTTCGAGGATAAATATTTATTTTAACCTTGACAATAAACTTTACCATTTTCCATTTTACATGCCATCATATTTTCCTTCCATCAAATTTTCCCTCATACTAAAATATCAAACAGTTCATAGTCAAATTTAAAGTTCAGGTTTAAATAATAACATAGTCTTTCTTCAGATCTTGTTAATTATATCCATTATTAGGAGCTGTTGTTCAATTTCCAGAGCAAATACGACATATCTTCCTATGGAATAAATAGGGACTTCATTCCTAAATAGTATTATGTGTAAAATGCAAAAACTCTCATTGCTCCTAATATTGCCCAAGTAATATCTGGTTGTTGTGCCAAATAGGTTTCCATCGGAGGGCATTTGACGTCATTTTCTTAATAGCCCGTGAGATTCGTAAGAGCCTGTCTAGCTGGAAGCTGAATTGCTCAATAAAATGAAAATGGAGGGTACTTCAACTACCCAAATGGGACGGATTCAATTTGAAAGTCCTTCGTGTTATGAAATTGCATTTTGTTGAACATGACTTTTATTTGCACTCGTAGCGAATCCACACAGTGTCACATATACGCTACTCACTTTTTATGCCATCTAATTCATCTATGAAGAAAACTAGAGCTAATTCATCTAGTTATGAATGTAGTACTTGTCTTATGCTAATTATTTAATCATTAAAGCAATATTTATGCATTTTATAGTGAAAGTAATTAACCGTTTTTGTCTGGGTGAACTGCAAGGAAAGAAATTAAGGCATTATTTGGTCATTTGTGAGGGTTTGATTGTGCTGCTCTTAATATTAATCCCTGATATATTTAATTAATTATGAATCAATTTTACCCTTGATGTAAGCCAAGAGTTCAGTTTGACAAGTTTCCAAATATCCAGGGCAGGCATTCTCAATATATTTCCTATCAAAACACGCCAGTTCCGGTGCAAAAATCCATCGAGTCTCGTTCCAGGATCTTGTAGAATATCTCATAGTATTCCATTATTACGGATTCCAATACAAGTTCTCCAGAAGCAATAATGATGAAAATACAGAATGAATGTTTCTACATCATCCAAACTATGGTTAGCTCTGACCTAGTTTAACATGTCAAAGTCAAATAATTGTCTGTGGATTTTTTTTTAGCAGATCATATAAAACATGCATTCATTTTCCTCTTTTAAACTCGAATTTTTCCTCAGTTGAAGAAATATTGTTGTAGTCCCAGAGTATTTGACTTATAGGCAGAGTTACAAGCAGTTTCAAGAGTAACATTAATCATAAAACTGGTTATAATTCAATGAATTATTGCATTGGGATGCATTTTCAGAAATAGGACCTATCAAGGGATAATTGCAAATAATTCACATCCCCTCCCTTGATTTTCAAGTTGTTAACTTATTCCAGTTCAAACTTTGACAATATACATGTACATGTATGTGTTGATATCTCCTTTATTATTAATATCAAACTCTTACGTCAGCTCTCATCAATCCAGTTGAACACTTCCATTCATAAATATATATTCTTTGATCCATACAATATTATCCCAAATCCATCCTCCAGAAATCATTTCAGGATAAGATTCCACAAAAAAATGCTATGTTTGCAGGTTTTTGAAGCATATTGTTTCAAACCAAGTTTCCTTGGATCCAACTTGCCATGCATGTTTATAAAGCACATTGGGGGTAATGTAGTGTACGTGACATATCTCTATGATGAAAATGTGAATTTATGGTAGCATGCAATAAATCATACATTGTCATCGCCTAACCCACATGTCAAGATGTCAAATGTGAAACAACTATATTACATTCCTTTTCAGTTTTGATCACATTCTCTCCGAAACAAGAGTCGACCATGAAAATGCAATGAAGGCTGATTGGCTTTCAACGCTTATAATTGCATCCAATTTGAGCTTGCTTGTTGATCATTTAAAGATATCATTTTACATCCAAAGTAAAGATGGAGTCAATTTGCCCATACATGTAGATGAATGACAATTAAAAAAAAAAATAATAAAAAAAAATAATAATCAGAGTAAAATCTATACTGAATGCTCCTCTACATGCATATTTTTTATGATGACCTCCTAGCTCTTGAATTAATTGCCAATTTGACGCTAGCTTGTCCATCACATGTAAACAATGCAGATTTAAATCCAAAACAAACAGTATTCACAGATTATATCCCTTGGATTGGCAACAAATAATGTCCTCTGTAAATATACATCCATCATTCTTCTGACACAGTGACAGACAAAAAGGAGAAGAGTTTCCTTTCGAAGCTGAACGAAGTCGAAATGACGATAACGAATGAGGTTGTAACCAAAATCACACGGATATACAATATCAAGAAATAAAAGTCACCCTGATGTGTACCATTGAGATTTCAACAAAACACCTTTTATTATACCTGCCTAACTTTTGTGCTAAAATAGTCTGACATATCAGACTAAAATCAAACTATTCCAATAGATGAAACTCTTGTTTCCAAGCTACCTCAATCAACAGTCCTTATATAGCAAAGTTGAAAATGCAAGAGCAAAAGCATTGAATTATGGTATCATTTAAATTAATCCTATTCCATTTTCAGATGAGTATTGATTGAATTACTTTAATAATTTTTATCAAAATATCATGTCTAGAAAAGGAGACTACTTTTCATTGTATTCCACAGGTGCCACACATAGGTTTGTGGAGGTGGAGAGAGGTGAATAGTTTTTAATACGGCCCACTACGATCACAGCACCCCCCTGCAAGTCCCGATGAAAAGAATCTCTAATATCAAGTGAACTTCAGCCTGATTGACCGATTTGAATGAATAAACCAAAAATATTTTCGTCATAGGTGCAATAGAGGTGAAAGATGTTTATTGTTAGTATTTTTTTCATGAGGATGTGGGTTTATTGGACCTTGAAATTGAAGGTCAAAGATTCAAATACCGAATCAGCCTTATTGACTCGTGCTCACAAACGAACCTTAAAAAGTAAGGTCTATGGATCAAACCTCATCTAAATACATGTAGGATGTCAATTCGTCAAGCCAATCCATATTCAATGTATCAAACCATGGGCCTGTAACATAAAACATGCAATGAAACTTAACAAGACATACAATTAATTGCAAGATTAATTGTATCTCTTTTAAAATGTTACAGGCTCCATATCTTTAAAATGTCTGTGTTTTTTGAGGGGCCCATATTTTACAGTTTTTCACTTTTGAATGGCTTCCTGCATTTCCATTGAATACATAATTTTATTTAAATAAAACACATTCCAAATTGTATGTCATCAAATCTTCCATTCACAAGTTAGTATTTATGTTTCGATTATGTTTTGATTTTGATTTTGTACATTTCATTGATTTGTTGAAAAACAAAATTTTAAATTGAATGGAATTTGAATTGAAAACATAGAAAAGATTTTAAACAATCCAAATTTAAACAACCCATTTTTGCAATAGGTTGTCAAATAGAGGTTTACGAGAAAAACCTCTATTTGATAACCTAGTGTAAAAATGTAAACATCCAATATACAGTACAAGGATATTACCTTTGTGAAAAAAAAGTTACAAGCTATTAGTTTCTTGGAATGCAAACTAAACAACCTTTGTATATATTTATCACAAAAAGGAGTTACAGTAATAATAACCACTTGAGTGACCATTTTAAAGTATTCACTGTCTTTTTAATAGGCAGATTATGCAATGTCTTTCAATGAAAATCAGAAAATTGCAGATAACACTTTCATACAGTTACAACTCTTTCAAAGCTTCTTCTTCAGAAAATAGCTAAACAATATTAAAGAGCGAGAGCACTGTTTTGTCATCTAAAAGTGTATCTTAAAAACTCCAGCGATGGCAGAAAATATTCAGCAAAATGATTTGGCTGTTGAACAATTTAATGGATTTTTTCCATACAAGTATCTCTTGAAAAATTAAGCTACAACCTAAAACGTAATAAAACCCAATAACCTTAGTGATAATATCAATTCCTTTGACTTCTTGCTGATTTCTATTTCCGTTATGCACATAGAAATATTCTCATAGTGTGTTATGAACTGTATAAAAATGTAAAAATACTTCATTAAATAATATTTTTCTTTTTCTATAATTAACATTATCTTTGGGGGTGGGGGTCCGATGCTATTATCAACACTATAAAATTATTATTTCTTTAATTTTGAATGTCTTATTCAATCAGCAATACCAAAAACGTACAGTGGAGATTGTCGAAAAGTTGACAATGAATGTATACTCTGATTGTAAAAAAATATTTGCACAATTACTGGGGTAAATATATTGTCAACTTGTAGATTATCTCCAATGTAACTGGGAAATTATCTTGTAGGAGGGGCACATCCTACTTTTATTTTCTGCTTCATGTGTACTTTTTTAACATCAAGCTGCAGAAACTGAGTAACTTGCACAAATTGCTGCTAAATCATGCCGTTTCTATGGAAACCAGGATAGCTTGAGGAGGCATGGAGCTAGAGCTACGTGACTCAAGTGTAGATCAATGTAAGTGATACCCAATAATTGCAAAGTATTCTGCATCCGGACTTCAAGGAAAATTTATATAGATGAAAGAGGGCCTCATTTTTATGATCCTATTTAAAATGGACTATTGTCAATTTCTTTTTATTTTGGGGAATAATCATTTCTTATACCGTTATTGATGTTCATTTCCTTACTCTTCCATTTCAATAGGAAATGTACCAAATAAATTCTCTTGTACATATAGAAAATAACATGATCAGACACTTGCGCCCAAGTTTTTAAAAAGTAAAAAATTGGTGAACCATATTTGGGTTGGCTTTTGATTAACAAAAATATGTAAAGGCCAGCAGAAATGTTTAGTCCTACAAATGTCACCAGAACAAGTTTGAACTAAAAAGCCTTTCTGCATCATAATCCAGCATTAACAATTATTGAATTAATACTTGGAAAGATAAAAGTTAGAACCCCATAGGAAATAAAGAACTTAAAATATTACATAAAATAAAATTTATACAAATATATGTTATTCATTTGTCTTGCAACATACATTTATTTCAATAAAAAATACCTCTTCTCGGCGCATACAAGCATTCATACACTGTAATTGAACGCTAAAATTGAGGGGAACAATCCATAAATATATAATTTTTATCACAAAAGTCAACCCAAGGTATAAGATGGTATTCTGACTCATAGGCTCGTTAGACAATTGCAAGCGTAACCAGCGAGATGGAGTTTTGGTTGTGAATGAAGTGTGTTTTAGGTATCCAAAATTTGAATAAATCCATAAAAAAATGTATTTTTAACACAAAAGTCAACCCCAGGTATAAGATGGAGTTCTGACTCATGGCTGGTTAGACAATAAAACATGTGAGATGGAGTTTTGGTCGTGAATGAGGTCTGTTTAAGAAGCGATGAAGCCGATATCCAAATTTGAATAAAATCCATAAAAATGTATTTTCATCACAAAAGTCAACCCCAGATACTATGGTATCATGACTCATGGCTGGTTAGACAATACAACATGTGAGATGGAGTTTTGGTTGTGAATGAAGTGTGTTTTAGGTATCCAAAATTTGAATAAATCCATAAAAATGTTTTAATCACAAAAGTCAACCCTAGATATGAGATGGAATATGACTCATGGCTGGTAGACAATGGAACAAGCGAGATGGAAGCTTAAGTTCTGAATGAGGCGTGCTAGACGCGGAATGGAATCGATGGTTGATAGGCGTGGTTTGTGATGAAGAATAATAGTGGTAGCAGATGGTCGCTTATTGATTTGTGGTCATATCTGATGAATGCAAAGCTGAATAAAATATAGACTCCCCCCCCCAAAAAAAAAAAAAAAATATATATATATATATATATATATATATATTTGGTTGCCCTCAACGACAGGCCTTCTGGAAATGACCCAACATAATTTTTTATATAGCTTTTTTTGTTCATTTACATTTTGCATTTACATTTTTCTTTTTTCTTTCTTTTTTTCTTTTACTTTTATTCAGATGTTATCATAGAAAAAACATATGAAATGCAATGAAAAGCATTTTCAGATTTTGTTTAAAGCTTTTTATTCCCTTCTAACTTATCAAAATCTAATCATTCACATACTGTAGGATGTTTTCTAAGAATATTCATTTTTAAATTCTGACTGGCCAATGCTATTTTTCAAAGATTGCATTTAAGGGCAGCCAAATAATTATATTGTTTTTGCTAAATCCCATAGATGGAAAGGGAATATTGATGTTGAATATCTATATTTGCTGACATATAGTTCTTTAATATTTTTGAACTGTCTGGAATGTAGAAATTAAATTCAAAATAAATGCAGAAAATGATAGTATGATAATCATAATAATATTGTAATTAATAATATAAAATATGTACACATAGATAGATGGATTGATAGGTTGATGGAAGGAAGGATGGATAGATAGATAGATTGATGGAATAACACAAAGGAAGAAGAAATGGATCGATTGGTGGAGGAATGTGCATGGATGGATGGATGGATGGATGGATAGATAGATAGATTGATGGAATGACACAAAGGAAGAAGAAATGGATCGATTGGTGGAGGAATGTCTGTATGTATGGATGGATGGATGGATGGATGGATAGATAGATTGATGGAATGACACAAAGGAAGAAGAAATTGATCGATTGGTGGAGGAATGTCTGTATGTATGGATGGATGGATGGATGGATGGATAGATAGATTGATGGAATGACACAAAGGAGGAAGAAATTGATCGATTGGTGGAGGAATGTCTGTATGGATGGATGGATGGATGGATAAATGGATGGATGGATGGATGGATNATAATTGCAAAGTATTCTGCATCCGGACTTCAAGGAAAGTTTATATATTCATTAGATGAAACAGGACCTCATTTCATCTAAATTGACTATTTTCAATCTCTTTTTATTGGGGAAAATCATCCCTTATGTCTTGAATTACATTCATTGCCTTACTCTTTTATTCTAATTGAAAATCTATTGCAAATGTTTTGGTCTATATAGAAAATACCATGAACAGATGGAGCCAAGTGCCAAGTTGTAAAAATGTATGGAAATTGATAAGGCCTCGTTTGGGGTGGCTGTTTATGTAGAGCCAGTAGAACTTGTGTTGCTTGAAAGTCGCTGACAATATGAAAATCAAAATACGTGTTTCACTTTGTAACTGATTTGCAGTTGATTAGTAATCAATTGCGACTTTCTAGTAACAGCCCCATTTATAGTCCCACAAACATAACCGAAACAAATTTAAACTAAACAAGTTTTTCCAGCATCAACAATCATTGAATTGATGCATTTTTTTTTCTGGAAAGATAGAGGTTAGAAACTAATAAGAAATGAAGAACAAAGATAAATTGTATACATGTAGAATGAAATCTATACAAATAAAATGGTATTCATTTGTCTTGCAATGTTAGATTATTTCAATCAAAATGACCTCTTCTCCATGCATATGAACATTCATAACAGAACTCCAAAATTGAAGAAATAAAATCCATAAAAACGCATTTTCATCACAAAAGTCAACCCCAGGTATAAGATGGTATTCTGACTCATGGCTGGTTAGACAACAGAACATGTGAGATGGAGTTTGGTTGTGAATGAAGTGTGTTTTAGGTATCCACAATTTGAATAAATCCATAAAAAATGTATTTTTATCACTAAAGTCAACCCCAGGTATAAGATGGTATTCTGACTCATGACTGGATAGACAATATCACACGCGAGATGGAGTTTTGGTTGTGAATGAGGCGTGTTTTAGGTATCCAAAATTTGAATAAATCCATAAAAATGTATTTTCATCACTAAAGTCAACCCCAGATATGAGATGGAATATGACTCATAGCTGGTAGACAATGGAACAAGCGAGATGGAAGGTTTAGTTCTGAATGAGGCGTACTAGACGCGGGAAGGAATCGATGGTCGATAGGCGTGGTTTGTGATGAAGGATAATAGTGGTAGCAGATGGTCGTTTATTGATTTGGAGTCATATCTGATAAATGCAAAGCTGAATGCAATATAGACCCCCCCCCCCCCCCCCCCCAAAAAAAAATAATAATGATAATTAGGCTGCCATCAAATGATGGCAAGACACAAATTTGTCTTTCCTTATCTTTTTTAATGCTTTTTTTCTAAATATTTTTTTTTTTACTTTTCACTCAGATTTTAAAATCACGGTAAAATGTAAGAAAAACATGTTACATGCAACCTGAGAGGTCATTTTCAAAATGCCCTCTTGCTTTTTATTCCCTTTTAACTTTATCAAAATCTTGTTTTTCCCACAGAATTCTAAGAGTTAAAAAAAAACCCTGCTTTATCAACGCTGTTTTTCAAAGTTGCATTCATGGGCATCCAAGCAATTGCCATTTTTGCCAAATCACATTTGGATGGATAGATGGATGGAATAGGAGTACAGCTGATGAATATTTACACGTGCTGACAGAATGTTGCTTAAATATTTGTAAACTGTCTGGAATGTAGAAAATAGAGCAAAACAATTGTTAGAAATTAATAATATAAAATCATAGTTGTAAATATAGATGTATGGATAGACAGATTATAGGTAGAAAGATTGATGGATTGATGGAAGAATTGATAAATACACTGATTGATGGATCGATGGGTGGAGGGATATTGTGTGGGTGGATGGATGGAAGGATAAATAAATGAATGTACAGATCGATGAATAGACAGGTAAATACACAACCTTGAATTATCATCGAAAGAGAAGCATGGCAAAAGGATCTGTAAGTTTATACGTACATGGGAGAGAAGGTGGAAAAGAGAAAAGGGCACGATAAGGGAAGAGGGGGAAAAATATTACATCAAGCTTGATTCATTCATTTTTCATGACCAGTTAGGAATGATAAACTGCCCAGCAAATCAGCTAGCGGCAATATTGAATTCCTATTCTCTGCATGTTGGCTACAGTATTTAGTCAAAATGTTAATTTATTCCTCCATTTCCCAGGGGATACTCCAAATATTATATGACACTTCTTGTCACACTTTCTGAATTTCACAAAGCATTGGCATATTACAATGCTTTATGAATTCACATTCACTCTATCTTGTAGAGGAGAAACGTAAATCGATGCAATAGTTTTCTTCCTCCTCCCTTATCGTGTCTTTTTCTCTTTTCCACTTTCTCTCCCATGTATACAAACTGACACATGCATCCATCCCTTCTCTCTCTTCTTCTCTTTCTCTTTTTCTTTCTCTGTCTCTTTCTCTTTTTCTTTCTCGTTCGCTCTCTCTCTCTCTCTCTCTCTCTCTCTCTCTCTCTCTTAATATCTTTCTCCCATGTACAGCAGTAACATTTTCTCTCCTTTTCCTACTAAATCTCCCCTAACCTTTTATTCATCTTTATATTTCTGTCCATCTTTTGAAATTCATATTCCAATCTATCTGTCTATTTCACACATTCTATCCCTCTATTTCTCTCTCCCCCTCTCACCCTTCACCCTCCCCATCCCCCTTCTCTCTCTCTATCTCTCTCTCCCTCTCTCTCTCTCTATCTCTCTCTCTCTCTCTTCAAATTAATTTATCTAAAGACTTCATGCAGGAAGTGATCTAGACTTATTAAAAATGATAACATTATGAAAAATGCAGTGTGGCACAGACTCATTTTCTATCACCACAAATGCCAACAAAAGGAAACAATCCATTGGATGGTGGTAAATATGAACTCTAAATCGAGTAACAGATGTCAATTACAAGTCACGGTGGAATGAAGCGTGGTGACAAAACACATTCTTGTCTAGTTTGCCGACGAAAAAAATGCAAACAAATTTCTTTTCCTTTTTATTTTCATTTCTTTGTATACTGTCACTCCTAAACATCTCCAACAAAAGTATAGAATTTCTTTGAAATTTTCTTTGCACTACACAGAATGATAGATAAAATTAGAGCATGGAAATTGTAAAGACCGTGGAGGAAAAGCGGTAAATATTACTGTGCCCTTTTCTTGACATTGTAACCTATATTTGAACTTCACCTACATTATATACCTGACAACTACACCTATCATACCATACAATTTACCACATTAGACATCTGAGCAAGGCAACTTTAACACCTCATCGCCCAATGCGGATGAAAACAAAATTGCTTGGTGAATTATTTTCTTGTATCGCCCTCGTAGTCTATATGGCAACATTCGTATAAAAATATCACCCTCATCTGTGATTTGAGCGATACATGTCGTTTTTGTCTTGAGGCGAATCAATATTACTAAAATATTCAAATCCAACTGCAGCAAATTACTTAATGCAATGGAATTATCTTTAATTAAATTCCAGCAAACTATACTTGTATAAAAAGATGTTTTTCAATCACAACATGCAACCTTCCTCCAAGATGCAACTAATATCCAAATCCATCGCTAATAAAACATCTAATCTCAGGGTTCATTTTGGTTATTAGATACCAGTAATGAGAGACTTTGTCAAATTGGAAACACGACTTTGACCGATGAACCCCACAATGAAATAAATAAAAAATATGATTTGAATATGACATGTGAGACATTCCCCCCCCCCCCCCCCCCCCCCTCCGGAGGGGCTGGATATCAATTGAATTTTTGTTAAATGAATAACATGTATCTTTGATGGTATCCCATTTTGCCGAGAGAAAGGGTGTGCTTCTGAGTAAGTCTTTTTCTATTTCTGCTATAACCTCATGAAGCCCACAACACACAAGGTAAAATATGACGAAACTGATGCCCAAAACTGAAATATGAGAAGGCTGGACATTTAAAACAAATACAAAAATAAAAAATACAGTCGACATAAAACAATGTACAGTTACAATTACCATAACCAAAATCCTAAGTTTTCTTCACAAGTTCATCTCTTGGCTGCTACCACTTCAAGCTTTTTGCTTATGATAGCTGGCCCCTGCATTTATAATATTTTGTTACTCCATGAATTAATTTGGTCTACTCTTGTATGCTATTATTTTTGTTAAACTGTCAGTTTGATTTTGTATGTTTAATTTTGTATTCTGATGAATTTGTATTTTGTTTCAATAAATGCAGAAAGTTCTGCTAAAAAAAAAGAAGAAGATTTTTTTCATACGAATTGGCACAGTGTTCCTTAAGGGAAAAAAAAAATCAAAATGGATGGGAACATTTTAATAGTTAACCCAATTTATTCCCCACATACCTCCTGGTAAATCTGCCAAGCATGGAGCACTTCCCATCGTTTAAACACCAAATCTCGGAGGAGCGCTAAAAGCTGCGACGTTCGGTTGTCCGTCGGCCGCGGGGGCTCCAGGCGCAGGCTGCATGTCGAGTCGCTTCCAGACGCGTGAAACTCACAGGCCATGTTTGTTTATCCGATAATGGAGATGGGAGCAAATCCTCGACGAAATCCCCAAACGTTTTAGCTCAACAATGTCGAGATGTAATATTCAACATGTACAGTACATTTAGGTCAAGATGATGGTTCAAACACACTTTAGTCTTCAGCAAACAGGCACACCATCACATGTGATTCTGTAGGCCATTCTTTCAACGAGGCTGTCCTTAGCAGAAAGTATATTCACTGAACAACTTTCCCACAAAAAAATTATCAAATTTTCTGAGTGTTCTGATTTCCACACTGGTGAACACATAATTTCATATAAGGGGCCTGTAATATAAAATATGCAATTAATCTTGCAATAAATATCTATCATAAGTCTATGGCAAAATGTGTACCAAAGAGATGCAATAACATGTATTTGCAAGATTAATTGCATCTATTTTATGTTACAGGCCCAAGGTCTGATATGATTAGACTGCTGGTTGTTCTCTACATGTGAAGTTATCGATTATTTCTATTTTTCTTGTGGCTTTGTTAGATTTTCAAAAGAAAGCGTAGCCACCAAACTTTGTTGAAAACTTCATCTTCTTTGATTCCCTGAAGATGTGTCGCAATCTAGATTAGATTCGTGAGGATGCAGTCAAATTGGCAATAGGGTTTCCGTAATCCAAGTTACTGAGCTCTTGCAAACATAGAGTGTACACACAGCTTGTCATGATTCAGGCGACTATCTTCCAAAGATACTGTCCCGTGGAGAGTGCATTCACCAAACTATATAAAAATGGATATCAAGCACAAACACCTGTCCACAACCACAACCCAGGGGAAATAAAACCATTAGACCCAGGTACTTTGTAAGTACAGGATACCGGATTACACCTTCAAAATTCAAGTAAATCAGGAAATTGGATAGTGAAAAATATGAAAAACAAGGTGATTGCAAGAAAATAAAATTCATGTAAGAAACAAGTGGCCTTGAAGAAACAACTACAAAAAGGTAGGGAAGAATACGCATTATCTCAGAATTTTCTACCGGTACTTGAATTTCTGTTTGCTGTATAAATCTCAATCACAATTTCTGAAGATCCTCTATATCCAAAGGAAATCTGCATTCATTTAATTAATTAGCAATAGAACAGAAATCTTCTTCCTTCACCAGACAAAATAAGACACATATATCCACTTCAAAGAAAATCCATGTTCTAAATCCATGATTTCCTCCTAAAACGGGATTTCATAATCCCCCAAATCGAGTATTGTCTCCATCTAATTGCACATTGACAAGACAAGAGTGCATTTCTCTCGGATGAAACAAATTCAGTTTCCTGTATACACGCGACAGCTGTGCACACAAATCTCCATAGAGGTGAACTTGCAATGCACTGTACACTACAGAGAGTAGTCGCGAAGTGAAACTGAATTGTTGGCAATGAGAAACTTATGATATATGCATACTAGCTTTGGTTGTGTTTCAAGACATAATAGGTATCCGATCATTTTCTCGTATTCAATGTGCAGGCATAAGACAACACATCCATCATCAAAGGATATAACAGACCTCCCAAACTTATAGACTGAAAAAGAGGGATGATTTTGCTAAAAAGAGAGTGAAGAATAATGATCCCATAGGAAAGTGTAGTACAATTATCATGAAAAATCATAAAATGCAATGAAATCATGACTTCAAAATGATGAAAAATCGTATATTTCCCTCCAAATTCATAATGGTTGAAAGGTCTGATATAACAATTTGGATCTGCAAAGGCAACGTGAAATAATAAATGATTGATATAGTGATATTCAGCCAGTTAAATGAGCACCTCCAATTAAATGGGTTTTCCTGAAAGAATCATTTTCTCACATCTCAAATGAAGACATAAGACAAAGCGTCCAGCATCACAGCAATATAACAATTTGGATGATAAAATGCGACATGAAATGGTGAATGATTGGTGCAATGATATTCATCCAGCTTAATGTAAATGAGCACTTCCAATTAAATGGGTTTCCCTGAAAGAATCATTTTTTCACATCTCAAATGCAGACATAAGACAAAGCGTTCAGCATCACAGAAATATAACAATTTGGATGTAAAAGGCGACGTGAAATGGTGAATGATTGTTGCAGTAATATTCAGCCAGCTTTAAATGACTACTTCCAATTGAATGGGTTTCCCCGGAGAGAATCAATATCAAACAATGATCTGCTAATGATGCTAGTACTAATTGCAGAAAATAATTCTGCAATTTTCCACCTCTACAATGCTGTTTCAAGATATTCAGCTGAGTCTCATATATATTTTTGGGGACATTCTGAAAATATATTTTCAAATATTTACTGCCATGGATGCACAGTCAAAGGTGTCTATGTGAAGACATTATCAAAGTGTTCACAAAAACGTAAATGAAAAGACAAGGTTGCAGGTCAGATGCTTGAACAAAATCAAGAAAATAAAGCACAAAAACAGCTTCACTACACATGAGACTTTATTTTTAGTAATTTGAGCACCGTGAGCGCCCAACTGAGGTGGTGACCGGGGCTATACAAGAGGCCATCATCATCACGTTTGAAAAACATGACATGGTGTAACTATGTATTAGTTTTATTATATGAAAGTGACTTGACATCTACCCAAGATAACACATGCAGTTCATTATAATTGCATCCTTTCACTGGAAATGCCTTCTTGTGCTAAACCTCCATCAAATTGACACCCGCTGATCACAAAAATATGGAAGCAGAGGATATTCAGTCCAATTTATCAAACAAGACGGATGAAAATATTGACAACGCACAGCAAATTGGGAGAGAATTACGGTAGATAAAGGACAGCAGATGAAGGAGAGTGAGGCGGAGAAATGCTGGAGCAGTTCCTTGTTCATCCATACCAATAACTGCACACAAACTGATCAGATGAATATTACAAATCGAACTCAACATGACCAACAAGACATTGTACATTTGTTAACAAATACTAAGTCAACATCTACCCAAGATAAATGTCAAATCGTCACATCCTTCCACACGCCTTCTTGAACTAACTGTCATCAAATTGAACACCCTCTGATCACAAAAATGTGGGAGCAGAAATATCCAATCAACTTCATGAGTTGAGACAGACAAAAATATTGACAATACAAGGCAAAGAGAACTGCAGATGAAGAAGGACAGCAGACGCAGGAAAACGAGGAGGAGAAATGCTGGCAGCTAAGCTCATTTTTCATCCACAATGTTAGCTGTACAAAAAAGGTCAGATGGATGTTGTAATAAGAAATCGACATGACAAGACGTTATGCATTTGTTTACAAATAAGTAATTCAACATCTACCCAAGATAAATCCGCATCGGTACATCCTTTCATCTTAAGCGCCATCTTGCACTGACCTTCATCAAATTGACCACCCTCTGATCACAAAAATGTTGGAGCAGACACATCTGATCAAATATATCAAATGAGACGGATGGAAATATTGACCATGAAGAGCAAATAAAGGAGAACGACAGATTAAGAAAGACAGCAGATGAAGGAGAACATCCACAGTGTTATCTGTACAAAAAAGGTCAGATGGATGTTGTAATAAGAAATCGACATGACAAGACGTTATACATTTGTTTACAAATAAGTAAGTCAACATCTACCCAAGATAAATCCGCATCGGTACATCCTTTCATTTTAAGCGCCATCTTGCACTGACCTTCATTAAATTGACCACCCTCTGATCACAAAAATGTTAGAGCAGACACATCTGCTCAAGATGAGACAGAGAAACATGACTATAACAAATAGTCCGGTAAAGGAGAACGGCAAATGAAGACCTAACGGCAGATGAAGGAGAACGAGGCGGGGAAATGCCAGCAGCCACGTTTATTTTTTTATCCAGACTGTTGGCTGTAAACAAACTGATCAGATGAACAATGTAATAAGAAATCAACATGACAAGATGTTATACATTTGTTGCAAATAAGTCAACATCTAACCAAGATAAATGTAGCGCCATATCAGTACATCCTTCCATCATAGGAGCCATCTTGCGCCGACCTTCATCAAATTGACCCCATCTGATCACAAAAGGTCAGTGCAAAAGTATCCAATCAAATTTATCAAATGAGACAGGAAAATATTTACAATGCAGAGCAAATGAAGGAGGACAGATAAAAGAGTACAGCAGATAACGGAGAACGAGGAGGAGATATATGAACAGCTGTGTTCGTATGCCATCCAAATGGTTAGCCCATGCTGTACACAAGTTGATCAGATGAACATTTAAACGAAGAATCAATACACATCCAGTCAGCTGATGGCTTTGCGAGTGGTTGGGTGGATAAACTATGCTAATAGATGTTAGCAAAAATTATGCAGGAACATGGGTAATGGAATATCTTAAGCTAAAGCCCTGGTCACAGAGGGCCCCGGAAGCAACACGATTCACCCCGACTCTTTGTTAATTCACAGAACTGACTTAGAACAACGAGTCGGGGTGAATCGTGTTGCTTCTGGGGTCCTATGTGACCCAGGCTTAAAATGGGCTTCATGATCAGGCCTGCCTTATATTTCCTTTATCTATCCATGTACAAAAATATTGTAAAACCTGTCTTAGTGTCCACCTGTCTACAATGTCCACCTGCCTATAGTGTCCACCTGTCTTTAGTATCCACCGGTTTGTAGTGTCCACCTGTCTATCGTGTCCACCTGTCTATAGTGACCACCTGTCTATGGTGGTAACATGTATATTTATTCCCTACAGATGAAAATGTGTGTTATAGAACCTGTCTAGAGCCTGATGTCTAGCCTGCTGTCTACGTTGGCCAATTTTTCTGTTTCCCATCAGCGAGAAAGACAGAATTGAATGTAAATGTAGTTTATTATTAAGAGTGATCTCATTTCCTATGAATTGGTATTATAGTATATCCACATTTAAATACTCCCCTAGTCAAGATTAAAATGTTGATGTTTAAATGGATCCAATTTCCTCCATCCAACAACCTGTCAAAGACGAAAATTTGTATTATAACTTAAATTCTGGTTTAATTTGCAGCAGAATGAACCTTTGGGACCGCTGACATGCATCTTCATACATAAGAAAAAATCTACTTTATACAGACAAAAAAAATGTGATGCAAAAAATAAGGGCCGATCGAAATTCCTATCTTTATAACCTAAAGCAAAATCTATCTTTCAAGACAGTTAAAATGCAGCTTATAAGCATCTCCATGTCATCATTTTCAGTAGGGATAAAATTTCCATCCAGCATTCAAATATTCTCACATCAAATTGGCCACCGCATATCAAAATTCCATTTCTATCTTGCCACAAAATGAACCTTTCAAAAAAACTCAAATTCCAAACATGATATCTAAGCATCTTCATGTTACCACAGTGAATATACTCCAATGGATGACATCAAAGATCACATATTCCTACGAATCCCAAATTCAAATCTTCCCTCAGCAAATTGGCTACCACGTATCAAAATTCCATTTCCATCTTGCAAGCAAAATTAACCTTTCAAGAAGCTGAAACTCCATAAAATCTACGCTACCACAGTGAATATACTCCAATGTATGACATCAAAGATCACATATTTCCAAGCAACACAAATTCAAATCTTCTGTCATGAAATTGACCACCACGTATCAAAATTCCATTTCTGTCTTGCAGCAAAACGAACCTTTTCAAAAACCGATATTCCACACATGATATCTAAGCATCTCCACACTACTACAGTGTATACTCAAATGTACGACATCAAAGATCACATATTCCTACGAATCCCAAATTCAAATCTTCCCTCAGCAAATTGGCTACCACGTATCAAAATTCCATTTCCGTCTTGCAGCAAAACAAACCTTTTCAAAAAGCTGATATTCCACACATAATATCTAAGCATCTCCACACTACTACAGTGTATACTAAAATGGATTACATCGAAGATCCCATATTTCCTCTCATCACAAATTAAAAGCTTCTCTCATGATATTGGCCACCACATATCAAAATTTCATTTCAATATTGCAACCAAAATTAACCTTTTCAAAAAGATGATATTCCATCCAAGATATTTCAGCATCACCATGCTACCACAGTACTCAATTGGATGACATTGAAGATCCCATTCCTCGTATCACAAACTAAATTCTTCCCTCATCAAATTGGCTACTGCATATCACATTCTCTCTTCATCTTGCAGAAAAATTAACCTTCTCAAAAAGCCGTTATCCGGTCCAGGATATCCATCTCGATGCTACTTCAGTGTATATTCCAATGTATGAGATCAAAGGTCCCCTATATCCATGCATCCTGCACATCCAAATTTTCGTCATTCATCCGACCGGCCATCACCGCCGTGTATCTCATTTGTTCTCATTTGATTCGGTCAACTTCACGCTCACAGCTTGCCTGCAGTAACAGTGGCATTGGAATATACTTGCTGCATATAGAGGTTGTGGTGTTAGTCTACTTGCACATACTCAATTCAGGTAGCATTTCTAAAAGCAGTTTCTAATAGACACTTTTCTTTTTCCAAATTACAAAAATGCCCTGAAGCCTTGTTCTAAATACTATCTGAGAAATTTCAGTCTCATTATCAAGAGATTTCTGAAATTGGAATAATTATTTCATATTGCATTCTGGGAATAAAATCTGAATTTCAAGACTACCAACATCCTACATTTTGCCTAATAATGATGAGGTTCAAGAACAATATTATTATCTGTGTATACAAGAGGCAGGCCGAAACAGAAATGGAAGATTAGTTTTCATTTTGCATTGATAACCCACAGTATGAAAAAGCCTAGATATAACACAGATGAAAAACAATTAAAAAACAAATGCTAAATAATTTTGCAGAAGATTCTTTATTTTGTGCAATGTTCTTTATCTTGTGCAACGTTTTTTGTATTTTATTACGGGATTTACAATACCTCGATAGGCATTTGGCCTCTGTATATCCCTCACATTTGTATTTGTTCTATATTTTATGTATTATCTTTCTATTACATTATGCCTTTTGTATGTTGTTATTGTTTTTAATGCAAATTGTGAAATAAATTAAATTGAATTGAATTGAAAATGAAATTTAATTGAAGATTAGATGCTCGAAGATACTTAAATTATGATAAATTCATGAAAAGATATATATAGATGTGTAAATGTATCCAAAAAATCTATATATTATTGAATTAAAAATATTTCTAGTTCTTTTGAATTGAAATTCTGTAATAAGAAGGGAGATGTGTCTGCCATTATGCACACTTGCACAAAGCTGCCAAAATATCAACTTTGTACACATCCCATTGAACTTCATGTTATATCTATCCCACATGCTTCAATGGGATGTCGTTAAACCTGTACCGAAAATGGTCCCGTGTAACCCACCCCCTAAATGGACCGTATGGTTAAGGTGGCTTGTGCTCAAGGGTGCTTATCCCAAGCCAATTAATTACCGACCGGCCAACTAATTTATGTGCCCTCCAGCCGAGTCACGGGCAATTAATCCTCCCACATGAGGGGGAAAGATGAACTTTTGGAATAATTATTCGCTTATAAAGCACTCAGAATCTTTAGAATATTTTTACGGTGAAGATGATCTTGAGAAATACAATGTCCTGTATTTAAATCCTGACAGAAAAAAACATTCGGATTAAGGGGTAAAAGAGTGAATATCTGGAATAATAATTATCCTACAAAGCCTTCGGAATGTACCAAATTTTTAGACAAAAGATATTCCATGGAATAAACATTAAAATGCTAAGAAAAGAAACTCATTTGGAGGAAGACTTTTAATTGTCAGACAAAATACAGTTGGATAATTTCACAAGGACTGAAGTCTACAATCCTGAACTAATTGTCTATTGCGGATGATACTCGAGAATGAATAAAAAGAATGTTAAATTATCCTCCTCCTATCTGGCATCCAGCCTCTAAATATGGTATTGATGTAGCACAGAGTAATATATGAGCAGTGTACGCAGACGAAACCTAGACAAGACAATTTTGTCTTTTTAAATTCACTTCTTCAGACACAGCAAATTGAAAAAAAAAAAATTGCAGAACCGACAAAAGAAGCAACAATCTATGGTGTTTCCTAGAACATGTGTACTGTAGCTCACTGCAACAAAACACAGACAGCTGTCCGTGACATTGAGCGGTGAGAAAATCTACCACCTTGCTAAACTTGATTGATGACTATATCGCCAGTGACTGCCTCCTTCGTTTCATGGTAATCTCATCACGTACAGTGCAGACTATTACCAGGAAGACCTCCTCTTCTCATACATGTCTGGAAGATTGAAACTGCGAATCTCGAAGAACTATCGAAATCATGTCTTAAAAAATACTTCACACAAAGAAGGCTTATAATGTGTAGTCGAAGTCTTAAAATCAAGAATGATTAGAGCTTCAGGCTAAACCGTAAACGGATAAATAGCACAATGAAGCACAATTTGAACATAACAATACATGATTCCTAGAAATTCTGTGAAAACCATTATGAAACATGCATTTCCATTTTTCTGCACTATGTGAAAATTTTCAGGATTCTGATTCAAGCCTTTCCTAGTTCCACAATGTCGCAATGTCACAATAAAGTGATCAGCAACATTACGTAATGTGACGAACACATCCTTTGGACAATATTACAGTTACTTTTGGCTATTTGCAGGATGAACTCCACGAACTCAACTATGGCACAAGTTTCTCTACCAATATGATGTAAAACATTGAAGAATTCATTCAAACGTAAAAAAAAATCCTCTCATAAAGTACAAATACATTTCCGAAGAACTGAAATATCCAATATCAGAAAATCAGGAAGTTGTACACACAATGAGCAGCACTTCGTCGAATCTCATGCTATAGTATCAAAAGCTCAATCTCCTTTTTTACTTCATTTTACTCCACAGCTCTCAATTATTGGATAAGAAGTTTCAGCAGTTCTCTCTATTACATCTCATGTAAAACTAACAATTCAGAAAAAGAATCTAGGAAAATTGCAGTCCGATGATGGAAAGAACCCACAAGCCATGATTCGCAAAATACCAGCAACTTTCTCACTGATTAAACTATCAAATCCCTCTGCACCTGTACAGTCTAGCAATTTAATGAAGAAAATCTCTACAGCACACACATGTATCAATCATGTCCCAAGCTTTGTAATCTAAATGCACTTGTCGTATTCTGAAGTATTTCTGATGTAAAGAACTAAACTTGATCCAATAATACCAGTACATTCCTCAACAGAGATACCAAACAATCAAGTTTGATCCACACGATCACAAAAAAATCCTTCCTCTCACTAATCCGTAAAGTAAATCATCGATCAACACCCCTTCATACAGAGAATAAAATTTGACAAATGGAGTTGAGAAGTCGAAAGCAAGCGTCGTATCCACACACTTGTTTAAATGGAGGAGGGCTTTATCCAGATACGGTTTAATACATTACATAGGGGTATTCATGGCCATCAGCGTATTAAAATCATCCCAGGGCGCTACAAACCCACTTGCCCGAATGCCCTGGGCAACAGAATTGAGCCATCGGGCAAGTGAATAAAGATTGCCACTTGCCCAAAAAGGCATATAGAAATTGTGTTTGGGCAAGTGGTGCAAAAAATACTTGTAGCACCCTGTAACCTTCAACATCTCTTTATGCAAAGTTAAAATTTGACATTGGAGTTGATAAGTCAAAAGCAAGAAGCATATCCATACACTTTTGAGAAGGGTTAAATTCGTCAAGATACTGTTATGGGGGTATTCATGGCTCTCATAGTAAATCATCCATTGACATCGCTTCATACAGAGTTAAATTTTGACAAATGGAGTTGAAATGTCAAAAGCAAGAGGCATATCCAGACACACTTTTGACTTTTGTTTAAATTGTGGCAGGGTTTATCTTTTCCAGATACTGTTACAGGGGGGGGGGGTATTCATGGCCCTCAGAGTAAATCATCATTCAACGCCTTTTCATACAGGGAATAAAATTTGACAAATGGAGTTGAGAAGTCAAAAGCAAGAGGCGTATCCAGACACAACTTTGTTTAAATTGTGGCAGGGTTTATCCTTTCAAGATACTGTTACAGTGGGGGGGGGGGGGGGAGGGGGCAAATTCATGACCCTCAGAGTACACATCTTTCATCAACACCTCTTCATTCAGAGTTAAAGCCCGTGTATAGTTTTGGTAAAGATTAAAGAAATGTGAATTTTGGGGATATATACCATGACATATAGTTTGTATACACATTTCAAGATCATAGCATAATTTTCTACGANCCTCAGAATACATCATCCATCAACACTTCTTCATACAGAGAATAAAATTTGACAAATGGAGTTGAGAAGTCAAAAGCAAGAGGCGTATCCAGATGAGGGGTTTATCCAGATTTTGTTACGGTGGGGCATTCGTGGCTCTATTAAAGATTAAATCATCCATTAACATCTCTTCGAAAAAATGTATATTTTCAATTCTCCTCATCGTATGTCATCAATCAACACCTCTTGATAAAGAATAAAGTATGACAAATAACATTTCCATCATACATTCGTTGGACATTCGTTTCCACAAAAATTAACTTACGCTTTCACCACAAGTAGATGGCTGGATGTATGGTCATTATGTCATAATCAATATGACATGTTTTCTCTAATTTTGGTTCAGCCATTATTCACATTTCAAATTTGACCTGCACGCACATTCTGGAACTGTTGACCTCTCTGCAATATATGTAACTTTAAAAAATATGAATGTTGCATGGCGTACTTCGACTAAATCCAACATCGTTATTGCATTCCCATGAAATATGCTCAAATTTGTATGAATTTCCCTCACCTACAAACTTTTAACTCTAGCATTATAAAGCCTAAACCTTGTACAAAAGCATATTGTAAAATAATACATTTTGCAGAGTAATTTTTGACAAGCGATCAAAAACACTATTCAAAGAATATTTTTATAGAAATTCCAACCAGTTTAAAGACACTCCTAGAAATATTCTGCATTATTCCTATTGTTAAAAACCAGACAGGCATGAAAACAATGAAAATAAAACATTTTGCAGAAGCGCACTAGGTCAATAAACAAGCAAAATGAACAACATGCCACAGAATTATTGATTTATTGTCAGAAATTGAAATACAAATCGGGCTCAGATTTTTACTGGTAGCTCACTTTTCACATCAAGCTCTTTGCATTCTATGTGACAAGTTCGAATGAATTGTGGATATTCATGGAAATATCAGAAATGAACAATCAATCATAAATGTGATAATGCATTGCAATAGGCCTACATCATTTGTTTTTACAATAAATGCATAAAAACAGAGGTTATGATTTTGAGGATAGCTAACCTGCATATTTTACAATAATTCTCTTAAATTATCTCATCTACATGTATACAACAATTCATGTATGAAAATGCTTGCTCATTGTTCTATATTTTTTCTTCAATTTTTCATATTTTCTAGATCATAATCAAGTTAGTTTATTCCATTTTTAGCCTTTAAAAGTAAAAATTTCATGATATGCTTCAAAATATCACAAGAGTGTATGAGTAGATACATTGAAGAATTTAACAGGGTCCTATTTGTTACAAGCCCAGGTTTCAACTCAAACAAACAAAAATCTCCTAAAATAATAATCTCATGTCTATCACATAAAAATGTCCCAAAACTTGTCCATGCTTCATGTATTTGTGCATCACATGACACTTGTTATTATGACAATTCCAGTAAACTTCTCACCTTTTAGTGGGCAGATGTAACAAAAGGAGCAAAGAAGCGTGCTGTTTATGACAAAGAGCTGACAGGAATCAACTGAGACAAACAAGCATATCATTTATTTCAATATCATTATCAAGTGTGTTCAACTGGAGGCTGACATCGTGTTGGAATTTTGAATAGATAGTCAAAAGGAAGCATTAAAATATCGTTTTTATTCTAAAGAGCTCTTTTTTTACTTAAAATTAGCGCCTGTAGTGCATTTTGTGGGAGCTAATTTGGAGCTCATGGGGGCTATTGCTAATGCCCTGGTCACATAGGGCCCCGGAAGCAACACGATTCACCCCGACTCGTTGTTCTGAGGCAGTTAACTGTGAATTAACAAAGAGTCGGGGTGAATCGTGTTGCTTCCGGGGTCCTATGTGACCTGAGCTGTAGGGGCTAAACACCCTTTGCCCCTATGTATTTTTAATTTGGCGGTGACTGTTAAATAATTTCCCATACTTGCCAAATGTTTCTCACATGATGTTCCAAACGGGTGCATGCAATTCGTACATAAAAAGCACTCATTATTATGACAATTCCAGTAAACTTCTCATCTTTTAAGTGGGAAAATCTCACAAAAGAAGCAAAGAAGCATGCTATTTACATGCATGAAACAGAACTGACAGTACACAAGAAAGACAAACACTTTAAAATCTTTATTTCATTATCAAGTGTGTTTAACTGTAGGCTAACATCCTGTTGGGAATTTCAATAGTCAGATGCAGCCTGCTAAAAATCACATTTTTTTCCTTTTATACATTAAATTATCCACAAGAGCTCCTTTTTTTTTCATTTTCCTCATAAAAATCAGCCCCGTAATTCATTTTTTGTGGGGCCTTTTTCGGAGCTCACAGGGGCTATTTCTCAAGTTTAGGGGGCTCAACGCCCTTCACCCCTGTATAGTGTTGGTCACAGGGCATGAGATATAATCCTTCTCCCAATAGTTTATTTTTAACTGAAAACACTTTCCTCTTACTTTAAAAAATACTTATTTCATCATTATGTGCACTTATTTCTTATAATACATAATGTGATCTCTGCAAATCTTATGTATCTCCATGAGATACAGTNAAAATATCCTGAAAAAAAAATGACATTTACCAGAAACCATAATTGCAAATGATGTGCATTGTTTACCCAGGCCATTTAAAAATCAGTAAACATAATACGAGAAGGCAAAATAATATTGATTAGTTTCTCCCTGGTAACCATGTTCAATTAATTTCATCTTGCGTTTATTCCCTCGACTCCACTGATGTAGAGGGACACGCCCAAAGTAATAAAACAATTAGTCATCACCGAGGCCAAAATAGAGAATAGTGAAATGATTGCAAATTGTAGGTCATGGATTTTTATTAATTTTTTTTTTTAAGTCAAAATTATGTTTATCCGGGTGATTTTTTTCAATTATGTGACTGTATTCAATTGTAGACTTTTGATGAATATTCAAGAATACACTTTTCTCCTGCTTATTTGTAAATCCAGCATTACTTTTTATACAATCTGAAAGAATTCTAAATTGTGCATATATTTCAGAGCACACATTAGTCAAAGGTATTCATGATGAAGGATTTTCAACACTGTACAAAATAAATAAAATTTAACTATTGATTGACTCATTCATTCATCATCCAATCATTCATTCATATAATTATTCATAATTTGATTCATGGATATCTATTTATTTACTTCATATCATTTTATTATTAATTTATTTTTGCAGAAAAATATGCACAATTTATTTTACAAATTTTGGAACGCTTACCTCATCCTTGCGATGGAGACAAGATAGACACCAAATCTTTGGCATTACAGCAATGAAAACTCTCCTCCTTATGATTGCAAAAGATTACACCAGTCTTCTTAATGGATGTCTAACTTTATCTTCACCATTTACCAGCTAGGAATCACATAAATTTCTGTATTGTACTTGGCATGTAATTCACTGTACATATTCCCTGTGTAAATGTTTTGTACATCCGCCAAATGTATTTCCTCGTTTATGAAATCAATATCATCATGAAATACTCCACAACTATACAGATGGGCACATATATGTATGTACCCATTCAATACTCTTGCATGGAAATCCAAAACTAGTTCCTCCACTTGAAATTCAGTTCCAACCTTTAACTTCAACTCACCAACGACAAATATACATTTAATATTGCTTTTCCTCCTTCGAAAATCGCAAAAAATATACACATATATCCACTGGAGAGCCGCTCAGATATTGCTGGATTCCAAGATAGGTAAGCACGTAATGAAAAATCTATTCCAATAAACATGCACTTTGATATGATATTCTAGAAATAACACATGCCAATATTTCTCTTGGATATATCCATCAATATGTCCCATATTCAATCCTGTCTCGTCTATAATAAATATTAGCTCCAATAAAACAAATAGAACTGATATAAAAAACGGAATGAACCACACTGATGAATGTATGTTTTTTTCTGTGCATTAATCATGTTGACATAAATATCAATCAAAGTAAACAATGAAATGCAAATCATGAACTATAATTTTCTCCTCCACATTTTTCCTCTATGAAAGCTATTTCGAGAAACAAACTATGGTTTATTAAAACCATCATTCATCAGTATAATGGCAGAAGGACGCTAGCTACATTCACTTTGTACAGAGAGAGCGCCTTTCTGGCTCCAAACTATTATTTACTTTCTGTACCAACAGTAAATAATAGATCTGAAATTATTACGTGTTTTGTCTGTCTGTGTAGGTGTAATTGGCAATTATTGAAAAATGTAACATGTGTTATGCCTGTAATATTAAAGGAATTAATTGTTTAACATTGTTTTCATTTAAAAAAATTCTGAACTACCAGATCCTAGAGGTTATCTGAAAGGTTGATGGTGCATATAAACTAAACTGGGAAAATATTAGGCTTTAAAATCAACGTTTAGTGCTTTAAACAAGCGAAAATCTAAAAGGTCGCCTCCATAGGCTTTGTACAGGAATTCATCCTGACGCTTTAATTCAATGTACATACAGTGTAGATATCTGGATAGTGCATGAATAACTTTCTTTATGTTTGGATCCTCTGTTGATTTTCATCTATCTGAATATATTTAGATAGAACAGACAGCTTGGTTTGAGAATTTTTAAATTATGCAACTGCAATGTGTGACAGTGTCTTTAACTCCTATTTGGGATGTAAAATCATGTATAATTACAGTGCAGTATGAATGATGAATGCAAAGTATTGCTGACATGTGTATAGACTGTAATGTTTTTTAAAAATAACAATAATAGTAATGTGGAGGCCCGTGGTGTAGTGGTCATGACTATCGCCTTTCAACCAGAAGGTCGTAGGTTTGAATCCCACCCATGGCATCAATTTCCTACAGCAATAAATTCATCCACCTTGTGCTGCACTCAAACCAGGTGAGGTGAAGGGGTACCTGGCAGGAATATTTATTCTTTGAAATGTCAAGTGCGCTGGTGGCTGCCAGGCTAAAGCCAGGGTAATAATATTGCAAAGAGCTTGAGCACTCAGCACTATATAAATTGTTTATTGTTATTATTATTATTATTATTATTAGATGCAATCTATATATCGCACATATCCACTAGAGCTGCGGAGTGCTCAAGGTCCTTTGAATTATTATTACCCTGGCTTTAGCATCTTTCTATTCCTGATATTCATTCTTAAATGTATAGAAATAGTAGACATCTGGGGCCTGTAACATAAAAGAGATATGATAGATTTTGCAATTTATTGTATCTCTATGGTACATGTTTTGCCATAGACTTACGATAAATATTTATCGTAAGTTTAATTGCATCTTTTATGTTACAGGCCCCAAACTGGTGTGGTTCACAAGTGATGTTCATAAAAACTTGACAATAACTTAACAAAAAAACAGCAAGTAAAGGGGGATGCTGTTATCATCGAAGCTCCTGTTCATGGAGAGCGGAGCAAATAATTGTACACAAAACACAGAGTCAGTCAACTGGGTTAATTTCTCAAATTAAAAAAGAGGTGTAAATTACTTCCTTTGCATAATTAGCTGGCTTGTTTCATTACAAATCCTTTCTGCTTACTTTGTTTGAGGGCAGTCTGTGGTGAATTAGGATAAAGTAATGAGCTAATTTAATAATTAATTATCATTTCAATCGATCACAGCTCCATGTGTAGAGGATTTCAAAACGTACAGTAACATACATGCACATGAAGAATGAGTCGTGTCTGGATGCATTTAAGATGACTAATTAATCTTAAACTTAAGTTCTTCAAAAATAAGGTGAAATCATCCCCAACTAACTTTACTACCACAAGAAATACATGTAACACTTCCATAAAAAAACATTTCATACTGAATAAAAGTGATACAAAAATATTTAAATACAAAGCACCTGATCTGGGGCCCGTAACGTTGCATAAAACCTAGAATTATGGTATGAAAACTTTGCCATTGATGGTATTACCATGACAATGGTGTGCAACAGCTAACTGGCATCAATGATTCCACAAGACTTATTATTAATGGCAAAGTTGTCATAATTCTCTGTTTTATGCACTGGGACAATGGCTAGTATTAAATCCCTGCATTTCTTCCAAGATAACTCAGCTGAGGCTTGAAACAGCAACCTACATGTAATATCCACAAGACAGATGTCCCACCCACTGAACCATGCATTTTTTGTGTCTAAGTTTTGCATTGCAAAAACAAATGTTATACTAATATTACATGTTTGAAAGCATCTGTCTATTTCAAATGCATTGCCGTAATGTATTACGCTGTGCGAAAATCAATACATCACCTGATATCACCACCTGACAGAGTGGTGTATGGCATGTCCAGAAAGTGTGAACTTTCACACTCTGTTGTCCTCTTTTTGTGAGAAAAAGAATTCCAAATCTAAATAAGAAAATCTTTTCTATATTTCATTATAAAACAAAAGAGAAAACAGAGAAATGTTTTTGTGAGCAACATGAATTTCATTGAATTTCAAAGTATAATCTAGAAGAAATTGATAGAAATCAAAAGAAATTAAAATGTCCGGAAAGAGTGAACTTTCAGACTCTGCTATCCTCTTTACATTAGAAATAGAATTCAAAATGAGTGCTTTAATATCATTTATATTTCATTATCAAACCATTCTTTCTAATTCAATTAAATTTTATTTTTTGTACTTTGCTTCTAGTGAGCAATATTAATTTCATTTCAAAGGATAAGAAAGGAAATTTAACTTGAAATTGAGATGAAATTTAAAACATCGCATTATCTACTTTATAATTATGGTAAGATTCTAGATTTTCACTTGAAGCTCCAGAGCATTCATGTAGACAATACCTTCATATCCAAAAGATTTATGTTGTCCTTTGTTGTTGCTGTTGTTGTTTTGTTGCTTTGTTTGCACTGTTTCTAGCTTATAGTCTAAGAGGAAAACGAGCTACAACTCATTTTTTTAATACCACAGTTTTTTTAAAGAAATTTTTATCTTATCTCAATTCTGCATAGAATATTAAAAATAAAACTACCACTGCAGAATGTCAATGATGCGTGCAGTCACAATTATCAAGAGTCTACTTCCAGAGACTAGCCAAATATGAAATGAAAACAAACACTGAAATTATGTACGCTGATGAAAATCAATTCTGTAGCAACCACATGGAGCGACCACAGACTGCAGTTTGATTAAAGAAAACATGGTAGACAAACTTTAAACCTTGGAAAAACAAACTGGAGAATTAATTAAATTTTGAGAAATGATGGTACTACCAAAGATATAGCAACTTATATGTTGTAGATATTGGTGATCAAAATATTGCCACATATCCACATTATGTACTCTTCATTTTGAAAAAGTTTGGTTTGCTTATCAATAATAATAGGTCCATTTATATAGCGCAATCACTCTATGCATATACTCTACTGCGCTTGATACTGGGTACCATATTATTACCCTGGCTATAACTGCCAAGCAAGCCACTCAGGCGCTCAAGCATTCCAAGGAATAAATTCCTGCCAGGTACCCATTTTCACCTGGGTTGAGTGCAGCACAGTGTGGATGAATTTCTTGCTGAAGGAAATTAACGCCACGGGTGGGAGTCGAACCGCCTACCTTCTAGTTGAAAGGCAGGAGTCTAAACCACTTCACCACGACGCTTATTTGGGTGTGTAATGTGAGCTATAAGTGAAGAGTCTGCTGTTTTTCTTTCGTTCACAGGTGCAATGGAGTACTCTAGAGTCAGGTAATATAATAGTTTTTTCCACCACATCAGCAAGAACTAATGGTTACAAATACAGACCTACAGATAGTGTTTGCTAAGTCTGAATAGAGCAGGGCTTCCAACTCTCACTCTAAGAGTGAGACTCACTTATTTTGGCCTTTTCTCATTCTAAAATGCAACGATCTCAATCCTTATTATCACTGAATTATTAATTACATTAAACAAGATGAGAGGCTCTCTACCAGTTTCCAACGTTGGCAGCAAAGATACAGCTTTGCTCTTCAAATGAAAGAAAACAACAATATGCTACAAACTGTAATTATCCCTTTCCTTTCATTTAAAATGATAATTTTGCATCCACAAGCATATACATGTAGGTGATGAGAAAGAAATGCAGTGCTCAGGAAAATATCACCTAAAATATGCACAGTTCTACCAACAATCAACACAAGAGGGCGCTCTGCATGATTTAGGGAATGCTGTATTTAAGTCCAGATGGAGTTGGAGGTGTGTCAACTTAATGAATATTTTTAAGCAAAGGGAGGGGGTGCCATTGGATAAAACCAATTTTATATATTCATTCAAAATGTGTAGGGGAAATTATGAATTTGTTAAGAAGCTGAATCAACACCATTTTGCATTTAGAAGGGAGGAGTATTAATACACAAATATTCAAGTAGAATTTATAATATCATTGCACAATTGGGGAGGGGGGGACCACATGTACAATAACTTCACTTTTCTAGCCATGGCTTATTCATGAATGGAAAAGAATTTGAGCATATCAAGGTATAACCCTATCTAACCTAAAAAATAAATAATGTAAAAAATCACAGTTACATGAAGTACCCATCAATATCATCATGTCAGTTGATTATTGTCTGAAATGTTGCAATTTTTGTGGGAAAGATAATTGCCCGCAATGTTCTCAACATGGCTTAGTTATGAGTGACATCACAAGAATAACTAAAGATTGCCTCATAAGTATACAGGTATTTGTATCAATATATATATATGAATGGATATTCTTCCAAGGCGCTCAAGGAGATAGACTTGACTTGATCAGACTTTCCATACAGTGTACATATTCTTATTTTTGTAACCACAGTTTCCATTACACTACATGTATATCTGGAAATAGTTTTGTATTTTTATAATTTTTGTGAAAACTGCTCTAATCAATTTTTTTCTCTTAAAAGACTTTTATAAGCATCTGTAATCTAGAGTATATTTCAATTTAGTATGATTGATCTGCTGATTTGATCAATGAAGGCTTAAAGAAAAAAATATATCTCCAAAATCTAGTTTCCCTCCGTTCTTCTACTTCCACAAGACCCCTCCGCTCATAGTCCTCCTTACAACTCACTCTCGGCCCACTTACGAAAACCCGACATGGGGACCGTGCCTTCTCCTCCATTGCCCCTACCCTGTGAAATAATCTTCCACCTCACATCCAAAATGCTGAATCTGTTGAATTATTTAAATCCCTTCTCAAGACCCACCTATTTAAACAGTTATAATTTAATTTTGTAGTACATTTTTGGAGGCGTACACCAAGTTAGTTTATAATTAAGTATTTTGTTTTCTATTAATTATGTACCATGTATTAGGGGTTTTTTACCGGTATTATGATTAGACAGACAACCTGTGCGCTTTGAAACACCTTTATAAAGCGCCTTATAAATGTAATTATTATTATCATTATTATATAGAATATATCTGAATGTTTTTTACAGCATGGACTGAGGCTAACCATTCATACCAACTGTAAACGTTGCAGTCAAATGCACATCAATATCATTCCAACATCCATTATCACCCAACAAAAAGTGTAGCGTAAATCTTCATTCTATCAGATCAATATCAAAGAAATTAGCTATGGGGTCACTAATCTCAATCAATTGATGCAGAAAACTGAGACGCTTATCGGAAAATGAGAACGCTCATGCAATTTGTCTACTAATAATGATCAGTGCTGTCAGTAAATAATAGAGCGACGTTCTTGATTCATGCGTTTGCTTTTGTAGTCATTTTTGTGGCCCACCTCAGTCGATAAAATCAATATGGATCCCTTTATAATCGGTGGCAGCAGTGGGATAGTTCAATGACTAATGCACCTTGGAGGGTATAGTGAAACTTATTCCCTTCCTCCGTAGACCTGCATGTATAGTGAAAGTTATTCCCTTCCTCCGGAGACCTACATGTTTTAATAGTGAAAGTTATTCCCTTCCTGCGTAGAACTACATGAAAAACACAGTCAAAGAAGGATATTTTTCTTGAATATCAGAAAATCTCTTTAGAACACATGCTTTATCACATAGGATAATCATTTTTTTTCTTCATTTTTGTGGGGGCAGGGGCAAGTCCTGTACATTGGTGGCAGCAGTGGGATGGCTCATTTAGTAAAGGATGCACTAATCAATCAGGCCTGATATTAATGGTAAAGGGAAAATCCTTCGTTCAGCTCAGACGTGTAAGACTATTTAGGTATTGTCATTTTTCTTAAAATATACAGTGGATGATTCATATTTTGAGGCATGTGTCATTACCAGGTGTGTAGATAAAAATAGATATTCCTCTTAAAGAAGTTCAATGACTATAAATGCCTCTTGAAGGGTGTATGGAAAACAATTTCCTCCTTGCTCACACTTAGTTACCTTTACTCATACTTGTAACCTACCCATATAAGGTCATTAAACAAAATTGTTTGACTCTTTTTATTGCTTTTCATTCAAGGTGTTTTTTTAATCACAATAAAATTCTATGAAAAAATGGATGAAATAAAACCTGAAAACCTGATTGTCACATGTTCTACTGCTTTTTTTTAACTCCATTTTAATTAATTCTAATTAATCAATTTTATTTTTAAAAATGATTTTTAAAAAATTTGGAACGACCAACAAAATTTTTCGAAAAATTCATCCTTGGGCATCCAAACAATTTGTAGCTTTTTTGCCTCAGTAAAAGACAAATAAAAAAAAAATACCTAGAATACGCCAAATTTAATTTTTTTTAATCTAAACATCAACAAAAAAACAGGGAATAATTCTACTTTTCAGATTTGATTAGCCATTTTAGATGTTGAAAAAAATAGTCTCAACACTTTTTATACAGTTCTATGTGGAAAAGGTGCTACATGTAAACATGAAATATTTTGTGTAGCAGTCATGCTAAAATGGATAGCAACTTGCTATGCAATACAATTAGACCCTGAAAGAGTTTTTAAAAAAATGAACAAATCAATTAAAAAAATCAGAATCATACCTGGTGGTAGGGATCCATGTAGTGCATCCATCTCGTCCGAGAATGCATGTTGAGTTGCTTCACAAACTGAACTCTCTCACATCTCAGCTCCATTGTGAATATCACAGACT
>BQKZ01001286.1:17810-28205 GCA_036244855.1 Temnopleurus reevesii
GGGGGGGGGGAGAGATAGAGAAATAGGAAAGGGGGATATGGGAAGAGAGTGGATAAAAAATTGGTATACAGAAACAAAAAGGCGCACAGAAAAAATGCAGCGACATTTTACCATCATGACCATGCATCACTAATAACACCCTTTTAGTGCGATCTTGCACCCTTTCCCTAAAAGTGTAGAATTGCACTTATTGGATGCAATAAATGGTGAAAAATTAGGCCCTTCTCAGAGTACAATATCTAAAAACAATCTAAAAACGAGACTTATGTGGGGTTCAAATCAACCCACGCTATAAGGTATCGCTTTTCCAAGCCAAACGCTCTACCGACTTGGCTTATATCACTGCTTTCTATTGCCAGATGAATTCAGAATACATTAATCAAAGACTCGGTATTTATGTACGATTGATGACAACAAATTTTGTAAAACAAAAGAAAAGAAAAAGTAAAAATTGAGGCTAGCACAAATTCTGATATCCTAAAGGTCCATCGGTTAATAACAGTATAAATAAGTCGTTAGAGTGCCTGGCTTTGAATGAAGTGATGATGCGTGTTCGAACCAAAGAACTGCCACAAATCAATGGTGTGTCAATTATAATGATACTAAATACATCATTCAATTAATTTTTCAATACAGAATCTGAATACTAGTAAATAGATTACTTTGTGCCTTTTTCTTTTGCACGCTCGAATGTGAATTCATGAACAGAACTTCATTTACATATAGATCAATAATTTGCTGGAAGGAATGCGTCCGTTTCTTGGTCATTCACAAATAAACTTGAACAAATTCCAGTGTCCATGCGTATGCAATCAAACGTAATAAATGATTTGCAGGTCAATCGCATCTGATTTCGGCTTTCCTGTAATCGATAAAATTTCGGCTTGTTTTCACCGTGTCAATGCTCTCATTTTTTCAAGTTTGTTTATTTGTTTTTCCTTTTTCCTCGTACGAACTTGCAATATTGTACAAGGTTGTTTTTCATTCATTCGTGGCTACAGTTTAAAGTCACCTTTTCTTCCGGAAATCAATGCCAAGCCTGGCATATTGAAATGCTTTGTTCCCTATTTTCATGCTCCTTGTGAAGATATTAGTTATTTTAATTTTTCTGCATAATTCTGATGTTTTATTGACTGCGACACCTTCTATCGTGTTTCACTGTGAGCAGGATTTGGACGAAGTAAATAATTTCCATTATAGCAGTCGCAATAGCTAGATGCACACGAATAAAACCCCCTTCCCTCTTATTCTATGGAGAAATAAGGAACAGTTATGACATCATTTCACTTAATAAACAGGGAAGCTACTTACTTCTACTCTCTCTCCCCCCCTCTCTCTCTCTATTTATATCCCCTTCTTTCTCTTTATATATCATCCATTTATTCCCTTCCTCACACACACATACATACAAATACACACACACACACACACACACACACACACACATACACGCACTCCTCCCCTCCCCTTTTTATCCGTCACGCTTGGAGTTTTGCCGCTGAGCAAACAATACCTTGCAATATTGCCCCGATTATCCACCGATTATTTCAATTTTACCCCGGCAAACCGCACCAAAAAGACATATTTTGAGCACCCTGCCAACAAATACATTTCCATTGGCGAATCTCTTGCCATACTTTTGTAATGCCCCTGCATCTGTCAGAAGAATAATATAACAAATGGTGAAGATTTGGTAGGATTATTGCTATGGTAAAGCGTAGGAAATAAATCATTCATTTTTGCAAAAGAAAAAGGAATGTGGTGGTTTTCTATCATTATTTGATGTTTTATAGATGTCGTTGACTTTCCTGAAATGTGCAATTTGTCCCCCTCTTTGAAATGGGCACAATTGAAAAATTATCAGGTTGGTAAACAAAGATTTAAATGGGGGCAAAATATGGGACATTGACCGGGTAAAATGGATTTCCATCCCCTTCATAACAATCTAACTGTTTGGAAGCGGGCTTTAAAGCCACAATTCTGTGTTGATTATATACGCCTGTTGTAGAATTGCTAACAATACCAATGGAATTCAATTAATATTCACATCTGACTATCCGTGAGTGAGGTTAACAAATTTAAAAAAAAATCATTTTGCTGTTGTAATGATATTGTAACACTTTGGCGGCTAAGAGACCCAATGCAACTGATATTTTCTGAGAAATTTAACAAATAGCTAATATGGTTTTTATAATTTTTCACTCTTTTCTTACGTTGATGAATAGTGTTGTAATTTACTGAGCAAAAGCTTAAAAGAAGCAAAGAAGTAATTAAATAACAGTTCAATGATCAATGAATTTGGTTAAAATTAATGAAATTTAGATTCCCTATTTATCAATGATTTCATGCTATGGTCGTTGTTGTTGTTCGTGTTATTGTCGTTATTCTTGTTGTTATTGTTGTTGTTGATATTGTTGTTATTGTTGTGTATACCATTAGACAGAAAATTGGGCTCAAATATTAGGGGTAGTTTTTTACTGAGGGTATTTGCCGCCAAAACACCTCGGCTCATTTGGGGAATCTAAAAATACGCGAATTAAGTTTGCAAAGGTCAATTAACTTCTCGTATACACTATTACGTCAGTCAAATTGACATCGCGCTGTCCATGGCTTCTGACATTCCGATATCCAATTAAACGGTTGAATATACAAGCAGATGAATGAATCATAATGTCTTAAGAGATTAAAGGGAAGCAAACGCTTCTTTCTTAATTGCAGGCACAATCCTCGCCTGATAGAGCACTAATCAACTTTCCCGGTGCTAATTGTTAACTGGTATTTATTCCGTGTATGCTAATCGCCAAATCCCACTGTTGGGGTAGCTATAAACCGAGATGAAAACGCGCCGATGCCTCATTCTTTCCGACACACCTCTTGCTCTTCATCGACCCCCAAGAGAAAACACCTCCGCGTTTTTCTTTTCTTTTTACCCCTCTCATCCCCTCATTCTTCTTTTGTACAAACCCCACGGTGTTTGCAACCTTTGAAGATGCAGAGCCCGTAAAATCGTTTTCATTTATATTTCAACAATACCCACTCTTTTACCGCTAAGGTTTCTTTCGTCAAAGACTTTGGCGCAAAACAAAAAAAAAAAACGCACCGCTCATCCTAAACTTACCTGCGCCCCGCGTACAAAAACAACACAAAGATTCGATTTAATAGAAGAACAAAATAGATTTCAGGAGGAGTTTAACAACTTTGTGCGAACGATAGAGTATTGAATGAACCAGGGCCTCGTGTTCGTATTCAAGAAGGTCATTGATCGCAACTTATTATATTCCCAATACAATTTAGAAACTTTTTTCTAAAGAGAAAAAAGAGGATTTTGACTTTTCCTTTGACACCGGCGATTAACGATTGGTTGATCTTCGGACCTTTATGGAAGTTAAGTGACCGGTGAACTGGACATGGGTTTAATGGAGTTTGCATTTAATATGCAAAGGAATTCAGTGAGCCTTGATCGTGGCTGTAAATGCTTAATAAAGAGTATATGATGCAAAGCTCAACAGATCTGAACAGCTTAAAGCATCTAAAATCGTTTTTCTGAAATGATAAAGAAATATTGCCTTGTTTGAGAAATAAAAGAAAAGTTAATAGATTACAGAGATGTATAACACAAAGCTGAAATCAACTTGAGCATGTTTTACATTATCTTCTAACATCNTTTATATATCATCCATTTATTCCCTTCCTCACACACACATACATACAAATACACACACACACACACACACACACACACACACACACACATACACGCACTCCTCCCCTCCCCTCCTGCCCTCCCCTCCCATTCCCTTTACCCCAAAACTTCAACCATCATCACATCTCATATTCCTTTAAATCACTTCTCGATTCATTCCCCTCAAATGTATTACTTCAATTCATTCTTGCGATAAATATGGAGCACTCCCATATTCCCCCCAAAACTATCCCCATGAGAGCAACTAATTTTGAATAAGTTCCGCCAAGTGTAATTGTAACTGCAACCACAAAAACTCACAACCTTTCATTGCAATATTTATGGACTGTGTTGAAACCCATTTCAGGGGGTGTAACAAATTTGTTTATGTCTTTCCCGAGAGGAAAGATAGTGCATGTTTTATGATTATAAATAATGTTATGCGCCAATGGAAATGCAGAATAATAATATAATAATAATATTGATTATTTATATAGCGCTAAAAACAGAGAGTATCATAGCGCTTTACAATTTAAGAGAACAAAAGATGAAAACAGTTTTATTACTGTGGGAAAAGGTAAGTCTTAAGATGTTTTTTAAACGTACCGGAAATTGAGATTGCCCGTATTGCAAGAGGAATACTGTTCCAGAGTTTTGGAGCAGCTACACTTTGGTATGAAAAGTTTAAGCGTGTCTGATGAAGAGCGGAGGTTTCGAGAGGGTGTATATCGTTCAATAGTATTAGAGAGGTATTGTGGTGACATATCATTCAGTACTTTGAAGAGGCATAGTTATGTTAAGATATAGGTTGCCTGTTGTACATATGCCGTAGAAACATTTAGATTCGATTTATCGGAATAAAAGATAAATGTATCTTTCTATTTTGTCTTTCTATTTTTACGGTATGACGCTTGAGTTGGGGTTTAGAAATCATGAGTGGTTCTTGGGTTAATGCATACTACAAACATTAAGTTCATAAATTTTGACAAACACGCATAACAATTTATAAACTATTTTAACTCTGAAAAGAATAAATCGGTCAGTCGAAAGATTCTGAAATTAAAAAAAATATATTTTTTTTAATAAAATGAGCTCTGAAGTATTCAGATTGGTTATTGTCAACCAGGTAGCTCCCATTTTACAAAAAAAATAAATAGATTAGTTTCTTTTGGGAAATGACGATGTATACACTTGTAGTGTCTCATTGTGTAGTAAAATGATTACAGCAGTGGGGAAAAAGTCAAAGCCATTTCATTTTTCAAGGCAGACAAAGGGTCAAG
Organism: Temnopleurus reevesii; assembly: GCA_036244855.1. Lineage (NCBI taxonomy): Eukaryota > Metazoa > Echinodermata > Echinoidea > Temnopleuroida > Temnopleuridae > Temnopleurus > Temnopleurus reevesii. Next base: position 22,773 of record BQKZ01001286.1, read on the forward strand.
CCTGAAAGCTTCTTTCCTCGAAAACAATTTTTCTTGACGATTCGAAAGCTTGTCCGAGGCTTGTCCGACGCAACAATTAATGTATATAAACTGGATTTCACGTTTAGTAGTTCAATTGTTACCACCCGGTTTAAGGTAAATTTTTCAATTGTACGTATAGATCAAGAAGTGTGCATAAATTTGAATCTATTAGTAAACCGGCCAATTGTTTGAAATCTGATCTGCGTGTAATATTTACTTTTATCTGCTTTTCGTTAAAAAAGAATCAACATAATCACGATATTTCTTACACTATCATTTTACTTGAACATGTTGAGTGGTGTTACTAAGTTCAGAAATGTGTCTCACTATTACCCTGAAATTGTCCATAAATATTGTATAGTGCATGAACTGGGAATATGTTTGTGTGATTACAACCTCTGCAGAAAATGGAACATTTTATACTAGCAATTCAAGATGACCGATTTTTGACCGTTGTGGAACAATGTTCCGATTTTGAGTCCTAGTTTTTCTTTGGCAGCAATTATTGGTCCCACTTTTTGCACAAAGCTTTTTATCCGTCACGCTTGGAGTTTTGCCGCTGAGCAAACAATACCTTGCAATATTGCCCCGATTATCCACCGATTATTTCAATTTTACCCCGGCAAACCGCACCAAAAAGACATATTTTGAGCACCCTGCCAACAAATACATTTCCATTGGCGAATCTCTTGCCATACTTTTGTAATGCCCCTGCATCTGTCAGAAGAATAATATAACAAATGGTGAAGATTTGGTAGGATTATTGCTATGGTAAAGCGTAGGAAATAAATCATTCATTTTTGCAAAAGAAAAAGGAATGTGGTGGTTTTCTATCATTATTTGATGTTTTATAGATGTCGTTGACTTTCCTGAAATGTGCAATTTGTCCCCCTCTTTGAAATGGGCACAATTGAAAAATTATCAGGTTGGTAAACAAAGATTTAAATGGGGGCAAAATATGGGACATTGACCGGGTAAAATGGATTTCCATCCCCTTCATAACAATCTAACTGTTTGGAAGCGGGCTTTAAAGCCACAATTCTGTGTTGATTATATACGCCTGTTGTAGAATTGCTAACAATACCAATGGAATTCAATTAATATTCACATCTGACTATCCGTGAGTGAGGTTAACAAATTTAAAAAAAAATCATTTTGCTGTTGTAATGATATTGTAACACTTTGGCGGCTAAGAGACCCAATGCAACTGATATTTTCTGAGAAATTTAACAAATAGCTAATATGGTTTTTATAATTTTTCACTCTTTTCTTACGTTGATGAATAGTGTTGTAATTTACTGAGCAAAAGCTTAAAAGAAGCAAAGAAGTAATTAAATAACAGTTCAATGATCAATGAATTTGGTTAAAATTAATGAAATTTAGATTCCCTATTTATCAATGATTTCATGCTATGGTCGTTGTTGTTGTTCGTGTTATTGTCGTTATTCTTGTTGTTATTGTTGTTGTTGATATTGTTGTTATTGTTGTGTATACCATTAGACAGAAAATTGGGCTCAAATATTAGGGGTAGTTTTTTACTGAGGGTATTTGCCGCCAAAACACCTCGGCTCATTTGGGGAATCTAAAAATACGCGAATTAAGTTTGCAAAGGTCAATTAACTTCTCGTATACACTATTACGTCAGTCAAATTGACATCGCGCTGTCCATGGCTTCTGACATTCCGATATCCAATTAAACGGTTGAATATACAAGCAGATGAATGAATCATAATGTCTTAAGAGATTAAAGGGAAGCAAACGCTTCTTTCTTAATTGCAGGCACAATCCTCGCCTGATAGAGCACTAATCAACTTTCCCGGTGCTAATTGTTAACTGGTATTTATTCCGTGTATGCTAATCGCCAAATCCCACTGTTGGGGTAGCTATAAACCGAGATGAAAACGCGCCGATGCCTCATTCTTTCCGACACACCTCTTGCTCTTCATCGACCCCCAAGAGAAAACACCTCCGCGTTTTTCTTTTCTTTTTACCCCTCTCATCCCCTCATTCTTCTTTTGTACAAACCCCACGGTGTTTGCAACCTTTGAAGATGCAGAGCCCGTAAAATCGTTTTCATTTATATTTCAACAATACCCACTCTTTTACCGCTAAGGTTTCTTTCGTCAAAGACTTTGGCGCAAAACAAAAAAAAAAAACGCACCGCTCATCCTAAACTTACCTGCGCCCCGCGTACAAAAACAACACAAAGATTCGATTTAATAGAAGAACAAAATAGATTTCAGGAGGAGTTTAACAACTTTGTGCGAACGATAGAGTATTGAATGAACCAGGGCCTCGTGTTCGTATTCAAGAAGGTCATTGATCGCAACTTATTATATTCCCAATACAATTTAGAAACTTTTTTCTAAAGAGAAAAAAGAGGATTTTGACTTTTCCTTTGACACCGGCGATTAACGATTGGTTGATCTTCGGACCTTTATGGAAGTTAAGTGACCGGTGAACTGGACATGGGTTTAATGGAGTTTGCATTTAATATGCAAAGGAATTCAGTGAGCCTTGATCGTGGCTGTAAATGCTTAATAAAGAGTATATGATGCAAAGCTCAACAGATCTGAACAGCTTAAAGCATCTAAAATCGTTTTTCTGAAATGATAAAGAAATATTGCCTTGTTTGAGAAATAAAAGAAAAGTTAATAGATTACAGAGATGTATAACACAAAGCTGAAATCAACTTGAGCATGTTTTACATTATCTTCTAACATATCATTCTAACATATCATTATATCTTGCATCATATCAAACAGGGATGCAAGTACCATGATTGGTGGCTTGGGGGCCGAGCACCCTGGCAGGCTGAAGGGGGAATTTGTCAAGATGGGGCCACCACAGCTCACCCGGCTTGTCAAAATGGTTCATTGGACATTTAAGCATGTTAAGTGGGGGAAAAAGTACTATATTCGAATAATTATTACTTAATCCGAAGCAGTTAATATTCCGACTGTTTCCGAGATTAAAGTAAAAATCCTTGCTTTAAGTTCAAACATCATTACTGCGAAATATAAACAATGGCGCTCAACTTTCAGAGACAAGTTTTTCATTCAGAAGTGCCGCCGGTACACATCAGTCCAACTAGAAAATTATTGGTAGACCGGTAATATTTAGCACAGAAGTTACGCTAGTTTGGTGTCCGTATAATGTATTACTTTAAATGTCTGATACCTGAAAGCTAAGTTTTTGTTAAGGCCGACTCACACCTTTGCGTTTTTAGCCTGCGTCGGCCCAGTGTTTTTTTAAAATTAAAAACGCTCCCTTGACGCAGAAAGACGCAGGTCATACGGTGGACTGACCGTTGGTGTACGCTCGCNCAACAGATCTGAACAGCTTAAAGCATCTAAAATCGTTTTTCTGAAATGATAAAGAAATATTGCCTTGTTTGAGAAATAAAAGAAAAGTTAATAGATTACAGAGATGTATAACACAAAGCTGAAATCAACTTGAGCATGTTTTACATTATCTTCTAACATATCATTCTAACATATCATTATATCTTGCATCATATCAAACAGGGATGCAAGTACCATGATTGGTGGCTTGGGGGCCGAGCACCCTGGCAGGCTGAAGGGGGAATTTGTCAAGATGGGGCCACCACAGCTCACCCGGCTTGTCAAAATGGTTCATTGGACATTTAAGCATGTTAAGTGGGGGAAAAAGTACTATATTCGAATAATTATTACTTAATCCGAAGCAGTTAATATTCCGACTGTTTCCGAGATTAAAGTAAAAATCCTTGCTTTAAGTTCAAACATCATTACTGCGAAATATAAACAATGGCGCTCAACTTTCAGAGACAAGTTTTTCATTCAGAAGTGCCGCCGGTACACATCAGTCCAACTAGAAAATTATTGGTAGACCGGTAATATTTAGCACAGAAGTTACGCTAGTTTGGTGTCCGTATAATGTATTACTTTAAATGTCTGATACCTGAAAGCTAAGTTTTTGTAAAGGCCGACTCACACCTTTGCGTTTTTAGCCTGCGTCGGCCCAGTGTTTTTTAAAAATTAAAAACGCTCCCTTGACGCAGAAAGACGCAGGTCATACGGTGGACTGACCGTTGGTGTACGCTCGCAAGCCGTACGTCATTCCGCCGTCTGATCTGCGTATGCTATGTGTCCAGGGAGCGTTTTTAATTTTCAAAAACGCTTGACCGACACAGTCTTAAAACACAAAGGTGTGAGTCAGCCTTTAGTGAGCTCGTGGCGGGGTGGGGTTACCTGGTAGTTTGTGGCGCCATTGACCCTTAAATTGTCATTGTTACGTCAGAGGATACTAGAACAGACGTCATAACAAATACGTTGTTTAAAGGTGTAAACATGAGACGTGCATTTGTGCACACATAAGTCATATACAAAGATATAACGATGTGTTATATATTTATCTTACTTTAGTTGCATTTTGAAATATATATGATTATCTTAATTTTTAAATAGATCAGTAATATAACGCGTATCTTCCAAAGCCGTGCGATCTCGTGAGAGTTAAATTAGACTGAGTTGTCTGGCCCATAATCGATCATTTTTGGGCGATTGATCATTTCAAAATTCGTATGGTGATTAACCTATCGTTAACAGATATCATTCATTTTCGGAAGTCACTTTAACGCTATATGAAATAGCGTCGCGTGTTGATCGGGCTTACTTTTCTTAAACTTGAACGACATTTGCTCATCCCGATTGTCCAGTTTTATTACCCTCTCCATGGTTTTATCCCTTAAAGTACTCTTTTGTGCTCTTTAGCGATACCATTGAATGTGCACTGGAACTAAAAAGAATACCTGAACTTAATATGATTGGTCTTTAGAAATTGCAGGTAGAAAATTTAACTGGCTTCCTAATTCAATTGTGTACTACTTTAAATAAACTATGTGTGGAACTGAATGGGATTGGTATCTTAGTTTTCGGAATGATTTATTTCCTTGTGCCATATTCAAAACATCATAACCCGATAACAAACTTCCTCATATTGGTTATTTGAATTAACAAATTAATGTTCGGTTGATGTCACAAATTCAATCCCCAAGAAATCGAGAATACAAACAAGTAATTAACTGTTTTTTTTGTCCTCATTATCCTTGTTAATCTTTTCTCCTTTTTCCCTTTCTTCTTCACTCTCCTCTTTTTTTTATATTAAACTTATATAAGGTGAGGACAAAAGCAAAGAGAGTAATACCACAAATCAAAAGTGTATTATATATATACATGTATATATATACATATGAGTAAAGTGTAGAACGCAAGTGAAGACATAGTCCTCTAATAATGGGGTATAACCCTCAAATAAGAAAGAAAGTCTCGCTACTCTTTGCGTTCTACACTTTACTCATTTCATTTTGATATTATTCAACGGAACGCGTCGCTTCATCGTTTTATATATATATATATATATATATATATA
>BQKZ01001286.1:50833-100366 GCA_036244855.1 Temnopleurus reevesii
CCCCCCCCCCCCCCCAATCATGCCACCTAACGTGGTTCTATCTTCGAAAGGGTGTAAGACCCCGTTCAAAGTTAACCTAGTTTTTAAAGTATCTTCCAATAAACTAGTTTCGAAAGTCGGTTCAGAAAGCCTGTTGTGTAACCGTTTAGATTACAGACCCGCGAACTCTATTTCAAGTCCTCATGAAGTCTTTTTCACGCAAAGCGGCTCTGTTGTCATGACAATGGTCAAAGAGCTGGGTTCAAATATTTTGAACCCCGATCTTTCCGCATGTACAAATTATTGATATGTACATTTCTTCGTTCCCTTATTGTCTCTGCATACAGCGGGCACAGCACAGCGGAAGCATCCAGGTGCTTGACATATTCAGGGTGAAATTTACAAATTTACGAGTCTCGAGCGTTCAAACTACTGACTGAACTGGCTCCTTATAACGTAAATCTACCTTGCGAAGTGGATTTCCAAACCAATGTTAAAGTCCAGTTTCGTAACGCTCGTCCCTTTCAAACCTGACTTTAATCTAGTTTCTGTTAAACTGGTTTCCGTTGAAGTGGTTTAGCGCCGTACATCTAGACGGGGATCTAAGCTGGTTCTATCTTTGGACGGGTGTAAGAGGAGTGGCCGAGCCAGCCTCCTGGCGGTGAAGCCAGTTCAACACCGTATGAATTAACCCTGGAAGGACGTGCATTACTCTGTCTTATCGTGTCTATTCTTGTACCCCTATTCTGTCAACGTTCAGTCACACATGTGTCCATCATCGCATACGAAAATGCGATCCCGGTACAGAGGATTACACAGGGAAGACGCTAGACTGACGTTGAATTAGTTTGGCATAATCAACAGTCGGACGAGGTGCATTACTCTCTTTATCATGTCTCTTCTTGTACCCCTTTTCTTTCAACGCTCAGTCATGTTCACACATATTCGCATCGCATAAGAAAGGCGGGCCATGCACACAGACACACACACAGAAGACACTTGACTAACGTTGAATTTGTTTAACTTGAATTAACCCTGGAAGGACGTGCATATCACTCTGTCTTCTCGTGTCTCTTCTTGTACACCTATTCTGTTAACGTTCAGTCACAAATTTGCCCATAGCATGCGAAAAGATGTTCCCATACACAGAAATACACAGGGAAACGCTAGACTGACGTTGAATTAGTTTGGCTTAAATTAGGGACCTTTAGCATAGAAGACGGGAGAGCCGATCACAACGTAAGCTCTAGGGTCCGTTCCAGAAGGGTGCACCAACACAACGCTACTTCTTGAAGGACCTTAGAGCTAACGTTGTGATCGGCACTCCCGTCTTGTTTACTAAAAGTCCCTATTAACAGTGGACGGAGGTCCATTACTCTCTTTCTGTCTCTTCGTGTACCCCTTTTCTGTCAACGTTCAGTCACATACATGCACAACGCATACAAAAAGGCGCTCCGTATATCCACAGAAATACAAAGTGAAGATGCTAGGCCGACGTTGAATTTGTTTGGCATGAATTAACCCTGAGCAGCCGAAAGGACTTGCATTCCCCCTTTTTCGTTCGTGTCTCTTGTTGTACCTATTTCGTTTAAATGTTGAGTTGCACATTTACGTTTACAGCCATCATATGCCCATAATGATAGGCACAATTTTAAAATAGTTCCCTTTAGATACACAGGGAAGGTGCTAGACTGACGTTGGGTTGCATCAGGATTTTTCTTTCGACGTTACTATTAGCATCAGCCAAGCGTTTTATCTGTGCATTCCTGCATGCAAACGTCTTTTTGAAATTCCATTTACAATGGGGATAAGTTGGTTATAAGCACAAATGTGTGACTGGTTCTTAACCCACATTGCGTGCACCTTTTCCATATTCTACTCTTTTTTTTTTGTTTCTTGTGGAGGGATAAAATAAAATGCCAAATATAACCTGTAGCAAAAACATTTGAGAGGGTGTTTGGTCTTTGAACAAGAACCAGAGTTAGATTATGCTGTTTACGATCTACCGTAGATTTCCGTATGTTACAAATTTGTTTATATATCTGTAGAAAACGCTTTCTATTTATGTTGCTCAAAATTCTAAAAAGGGCTTTAGACTAATTTTGTCAGATATCGCAAGAACAGGTACGGACGACTCCCAACATAACTGGTGACCCTTTCTCTAATGCTGATGCTACCTCGGCGGCATAGGGGGTATTGAGTGCAAGAATGGGTCACCAGTTGTGTGTAGAGTCGTGGGTACTTCTAAGAGCAGCTTATCGAACCCATACAACCCAGAGGGCTGATATGAATTCCATACCGTTTGAATCGAAAACAATATATAAAATGGCTACATCAATCGTAGCAACTGTTTTGAGCAAATGTTCATCATAACTTCTGAAAGTTAGAAGAAAATCTATTACAATATTTTTTGAAGATTCACCCGAAAGGTAACTGAAAGAAAGACTATTCTTTTGGCGTGAAGATGTTCGCTATCACTCGACTTCTAAAATATGGAACACATGTGAGGGCGGATCTCACGTTTCTGTGGGAGTGACAGTGCGTTGTCCTCAGGAAAGAAACGTATCTAATTTTGATTTCTTCAAACTATCACAAAAAGAAATCTTCTTCAAGCAAAATAACATTTCATGTGGCATCACGTGGTCGGTCTAAATATAAATGTATTCGGGCTAGTGATACCTGGTTATATCCTGCGTTAATGCCGACTCATACCTTTGCGTTTTCAGCCTGCGTCGGTCCAGCGTTTTTGAAAATTAAAGACGCTACTTTGACGAACAAGTACGCAGCGCATACGGTGGACTAACGTTCGGTGTACGCTCCCTGAGCGCAAGCTGAACATCAGTTCATCGTCGATCTGACCAACGTATACTGTGCGTCCAGCATGCGATTTTGATTTTCAGAAACGCTAGGACGACGCAGGCTGAAAACGCATAGGTGTGATTCGGCCTTTACCTGTATTGCGAAAAGTCAGCCTTTTATTTTGCTGCTTGCCATGTTTATTTTGCTGCTTGCCATGTTTTTTTAATCGAGTAATTCTTGTAAGTTATCATCTTATTATGTATATATAATCTTTCTTTTGTATGTTGTGTATATTTTCCTTTTTTTATTTGCATTTGTTGTGTTATCTTTTATGACGGAAATAAAACAAACAAACAAACAAACAAGAAACAATGCTTCAAGTGTTAATGCTGTTATCACAGTAAAGTGTTTTAGATGTTGAGAATGAATAGGTGAAATTTTACACCTTGCAGGACTGCAAAGAAATTTTCATCATTTTCATTTTTCCCTCTTCGCAAGATGTGTATTGTTTTTCAGATATTCACAACCTTGACTTGGGTGGTTGTGCACGTGTATGTATGTGTGTTTGCCGGTAGGTATGTGTCTGTGTTTATTTTTATATTAAAAAATGGGACTTTAAGGACCGTATATTTACAGTCTCAGAACAACTGATATTATCGATCGTAATCGAAAGTGAATACTCTAACAGATCCTAAGCTAGATGCATTTTTTTTTCTTTTAGAAAGGAACGTATTGAAGCAAGTTTCAAAACACATGTGCATGTATATACATAATGACTGGATTGATATGTATACACATTTGCAATAAATCATATTTGATTTACTTTTGTGATTCTGATACAATTTCTAATGTTGACGATGATCAGAATAATTGAAATAACTTTTTAGTAAATAGTCCTTACATTAAGTTTCAGCTTTTAACTTTTAGATGTCTACGTTAAACGTTTGACTTTTATGTTTTATTTATGTTTTAACCTTTAACCCTTTTGCAACTTTTCGACTTCTTAACTTTTAAAATTCCAAGGTTTTAGATTCAACAGTTTTATTTATTTTCTTTTTACTGTTGACTTTAAACAGCTATCTTTAACATTTGACTTGTAATTCGTAACTTTTCATTTTTACCTACTGATTTGTAACTCCTAACTTTAATTTTTTTAATTTTAAATTTGTATCTTTCAACTGTTTTCATTAAATACCATTTTAAATTTTAAAATGCTAGCCGACTACAAAATGGAAAGCGCAGCTAAACATTCCTGCATATTATACATTCAACAAAAAACAATCATGAAAAAGGGTGCCGTTTGATTATATATGATATTTATTATTTGATCATGCAAACTCACCTATATCCGTTCCATCTCCCACTTTGCCCATTTTAAAAGTGTACTTATTATTTGTTCTAATCTCTAATTATTTGTATAAATATTTGCACCTGAGTAACATCTAAATCAATTTATTGGCGATAAAAATTACTTTACCATTTTGAATGTGGGACAAGTTCTTTTTTATACACATCATAGAGCAACAACCTCATATCTTTCAAATGATATATTCAAATATTCATGCTACATAACGACACAAAAGAAATTGGAAATGAGAAGGTGAATTGTATAACCGGAAGCATCACAAACGTAAATTATATTTCTTAGTTGAGTAAATATACTTTGCGTGCTGAATGTGATAAGAAACAAACATTGAAATCAAAAAATTGTTTATTCAGAACAAAGTCGAATAAGAAATAGTACCCCCACAGTCCTTTGCATTTGTAAATAAACTATTATTTAGAACTGTGGTTTATTTAAGGAGTGTTCTTTTTATTTGTGGATGATTTCAATTTGTTTTTCCTCCCACTCTTTCTAAACAACCTTCCTTTATTGATTAATAGATATGTGTAAAATGTATTTGAATATATAGAATAAACAAGCACTCCTAAATTATCCTAAATGAATATTCGCAGAATGTTTCCAAATAAAAACATTCTGTTAACGGAACGTGATTCATCAAAATACACTTCTAATGTGGGGTATAATACTTTCATTTGGTTGATTTTCCATGAAAATGAGTCAAACTGAAATCCACGCATTTCATTCCGTTATATTGGGATAAATCAAATTGAGATATTTACTTTAATGTATCAAATAAAACTACGAGGACTATAAATATTTTATTAATCAAATTTGAGGCTGAAAAGAAATGCACTCGACACTCCCTTTGCTATCATTAAATACAAGCAGATTATTGAGATGATTCAAATGTACAAAACATTTATATTTTGTTTATTCAAGGAATGTTCATTTCCCTTTAAAACAATTCAATTTGTTTTACTCCCACTCGGTCCTTAAAAATCTCCTTTTGATGATAAGCTTACATGTGTAGGGTTGATAAAAGCAAACAAACGCTCCCTGATTATTTCAAAAATATTTTATATTTCTGTCAATATACTATCTTGAAAGTTGTTTCCGGTAAAATCCCGTTTAAACGGGGTGTGATCGATTTACTTCCACGACGATTTAATCAAAAGTTACAAAAATGAATTGTTGTAAATATAAAGTTTACCTAGTATGATCCCGGAAAGGCCATGGTCTTGGTTGTAAATGTAAACTGGTACTTGATTCTAAGAGATTCTAATGAATTGAAATTAAACGAGCTGATGTATTCACGAATTGCTTTACATACATTAGAATATATAAAATGTGTACGAAATTGAGAGAAGATTTTCGCACGCATTCTAATTCCAAACGGTTGTTATTTTATCACTTATCTGGTGTAGACATATAGATTCCAGCTGATGCTAAACTTAACACGAGCGTTTTTGCAGTGCAGATGAAAGGCTAAAATATTCTGTAGTTATCTATAATACTTTTTTTTTAAATTAATAACGTTTTTATAACGCGAGACAGAAAATGTCAATCAATTGATTTAGTTTATAAAAAGTTTTCTCGTTGTGTCATTCAGTAATCATAGCATATTTGAAATAAATCATTTAGTCATAATGATATCACGAATACTGTCAAAACATTTCCTATTTCTAAAATTATTCTAGATATGTGGTCAAGAACAGAGTAAGTTTCAGGTTATGAAACTTTCCATACTTTTTCTGAGAAAAACCTCCAAATGTTGTTTATTTCAATGTCCGTTACCAAGGAAAAGACGGATTTTTAGTATTGTGGTGTTGCAAACAAAATATTAATCATATATTTATGTCGAAATATAGTACAGCGACATGTAATTTATCACGAAGCCATTCTTAGAGAAATATAATACTACAAAAAGTTTTAACCTAAATTGAAAGTAGTATAACTTTTTAACTGGGGAGTTTTGAGGTAACAAACTTTGCAGGCAATATTTATCAACTACCTGGCTAGCGTGTGAGGAAAAATTAGCATGATCCAAATGGTTATGCATGAATGAACACACATAAGAAAAAACGTCACTTTTCATAAGTCACAAGGGTATTTGTGTGTGCGGCATGTACCACGGATTACGTAAGTAAATGTTATGACATACAATCAAGTGAAAATTTTGCTTTGATGCCAATATTTGGAATTCTATTGACGTAATAATGACAGTTTTAGCGCATGAATGGACATACTTTAAAAAGCTGGATTTTCATTTAAATATTGGGATTTTTTTCGTCAGAAATATCATATTTTATATCTTACCGTAGTATATTGGGCATGAAATATTCGGACTAAAGAACATTTGTCTTAATGACCTTTTTGATAATTATAAACATTCAGTTCAGTTTAGTTCAGTTAATTTTCATTTCCAATCGAATAATATATTATAGAAATCATATACAAAATTCAAGTTAAATCATGATACATGAATTAATTTGTACAATACAAGGACTTTATGGGGTACTTTATAAATAATGAAAGCATTGGATAAATCATTTGATTAGTTCTGACAAAAAAACAACGTTGTGACTGGAAACATAGGGGTCTATACGAAAAAGCTGAGCTTGCAGAGAATATACCCTTCGAGAAATGGAAAAAATTAATAAATGCGTATTCATACATAGGGTTATATATATAAGATTAATATATAAATATATGTATAAATACATACGCATATTTATGCACGCATATAACCTAACGAATATTCACGACAAAAATTCCAAGCTACAGTTGAACGGGAATTGAAAAGAATCTGGTCCGACGTTGCCGAATGTATCAATGAAAGAGATGTGAGAACGAGTCAGAGAGAAAGTTTGGGGAATAAGTATTTTATTAATATGAAGCATATGTATCGAAGGTGAGGGTGAAGGCTATACAAGACCCCCAGGTTGCACTTGTTGGTAGACTGGTCTGAGATACCAGCAATATTCCACCCCTTGTGTACCCCCTTTCTATTCCTAAACTTACCTCCAACGAACGAATGTGCCATGCTGAATTATATATGCTCTGGTTGCACTCGTATAAGTAAAGTGCCATAGGCTTATCTGGTAAATAATAATAATAATAATAATAATGATAATGATAATAATAAAGATACTAATAATGGTAATAATAATAATGATACAAAATAGTAATGATAATGATAATGATAATGACAATAATAATAATAATAATAATAATAATAATAATAATAATAATAATAATAATAATAATAATAAAAATGTTAATAATAATGATAATAATAGTACCTTCTCTTAAATGCGCTTTTAATCTCATAAAAAGTCGGTTTAATGCATATTATTTCTACTTGTTGGAATGTCCATGGAAACTCATTGGACATCTTTGACAATTTGGGAGACAGGAAAATAACTCATATAAATCATTATTACAACAAGCCCTTTTCTGAAATACCAGGGATATTACAGAAGTTTGATGTAATATGAATATTTATTAAGAGTTTTGCAAACATTGCATCATATTTGATACGCCAGCAGTAGGCTTTATTCACAGGATAAAATGTGACCCTATTATTTTGCCTTAGCACCATTTTTTTTTCATCGTGCTGTATTGATGAAACAGGATGGCAATGCAACCAAACAATCCAATCCAATCTTTCCAGTTAATTCATCTTTTATAGAGACCATTGGAAATCAATAGTTGGGTGCGCGGGGCTTAACGCGGACCCTAATAGGGGTAATGCGGTGTGACAGCGGGAGGGGTAAGGGGTGGCGAGGGGGTGACGAGAGGGGTGCAAGGAGGGGCGGGGTCTAGATGCTATGTAGCTCTGCGGTAGGGTTTTATGCAAAGAACATGTTGTGGCTTACGAGAAGGTATGTTTGAAAATAAGCCATGTATGTTTAGGAGTGTTAATAAAATTCCGTCTCGTCCCGTCCCGTGCGCTGCGACAGATGATAAAAGGAGCCGGCTGCCTCGCGAATAATGCCGCAAATTCATCCCAGAAATATGGTCTTTATTGGGCCTGCGACGAGGGTTCACAAAAGGGAAATAAATGCAGCATGGATTACGGATTCGTATAAAAGAAAAGCCCCTTAAGCTCTTCTACCGCTGTCATTTTTTAAAAGGAGTTATGTATGACGGAACGGGCGTACGGCATTGGTTGAATCTTTGCCGACAAGCCACGCCCCTTCACCGCTCTCGATTGGTTTGTGCGTTGTGTATGGGAACAATAGGCGAGGTGCGAGTCCGCGGTGCGGAGCAAATTGTGTCGCGGGCAGCGGCAGGAGTTTTTTTTAGTAGACAAACCAGTCTCGGTTAGCTTGCCAACCACACACATCACTCTGGCGCTTTCCTCCTGTTAACAAGAGAGACTCTTTAACTTATCTATTTAAACATCATCATCGCGCTATCTCTTGGAGCTCTTACGACACGTGATATACGACTCAACATCATCAGTCATTGTACTATCTTCAGATGCTGTCAGAGGGGAGAGATGTTTTATTGAGCCGAGGAACCAATCAGTGAAAATAATATTCATGTGCGAGGAATTCACGAATGTTGCATTTTGATCAGATCTCATTTATCGCGCTGATTATATTTCACTGTCTGGATTTGTTTCATCCCAGTGAAATACTCACCATTTATACAATCTAAGGATATACAAGAATTACAGAAATTGATTTGGAAGCAGGCGGCGTCGACGATAACAACTTCAAAATTGAAATCCAGAGCTGGAATAAGGATTGATCAAACTTCGCCGAATTTCTACCAGTTTATGTCGGAGGATTAAGTAACATCTGGATGTAAATTCATCAACATAATCTCATCTGGATATTATAGAAATATATGCTTTAATAAATTGAAGTTACACGGATTAAGGAGTGATTTCAATCCTCTTACTCATCAATTTGGTTGAGTTTCATCTCCAGTTCCTGGTTTGGGCGTGTTGGTTTTCAGACAACGCCACTGGTATTGTACGCCGCCGAAACCCTCCGGTTGACATGTTCTTTAGTGGAAGGTGTACATAAAACACTATGGGGCAGTCAGCCGAAGCCAGGGATAGATTATGCCCGATGGTTTCCGCGGGGATCTGTGAACGAAACCCTCTTGGTCGTAGCAGCAGCGGCTGTGCTCGAGACTCATGCCGATGCTATGTTTACAGTGCCCACCACGTTAAGCGCGTCGTCGAGCGCGCACAGAACGCTGATGTAATATCCTCCATGTCATACCCTTGCGCGTCGCACGTGTCACACAACCAAACAGACTCGATCTCGAGACCAGACGTCAGGCATTCACGGACAGTAGCGTCATCATCATCATCCTCATCATCATCGCATACGGACTCTGTGTTTTCTACGAAGTCGGCAACGACGACGGCGACGGCGCGGGAACTGCGGCGGAATTCACACGCGTCGTCGTTGCCGTTTTGTTGGCTCTCTCGAAGGATGTATATGGGAAATATTAAGCCGTGGACTCTCAGTTTTATCTGCTACCTCTTTATCATTATATTGTCACATCAAGTGGAGTCTACACACAGTGTTCCAATGGTAAGTTAACCCATTGACTACCGAATCATATACCTTTCATATGCTATGTACAGGGACCACCTACTTCTAGGAGGTAACGGGTTAATATGATGATTATGATGATAATGGCATCTTGTATATAGCGACAGTCTTCGCCTCAGTTGGGCGCTAGTGGCGCTCAATTACTCGAAATAATGTCTCAAAGATTTCAATGTCCTAATCGGTGCTATGGTTTATCTTTCAATCCAAGAAGTCCCAGCAACAGCCTTTCAAAACATATACTTCTGGTATTTTCGCGAACAATACATTTGCAGAAAATGCATCTCTGTCATTATTACAGGATGATTAGGGAGTCATGCTTGATTCGGCGAAAAAATCGGGAGTGCCTAATGTGATTTTGGATCGCTTCTGTCTCAAAAAAGCACCACCTTACAAAAAGGGATATAGTTGTCTCGGCTATACAATGCACATGAATGCTACACTTTTCTTGGACAATATATAACAAAGCCAATTGAAGTCTGCAGATTTGCTATGATGTCATCGTGTGGCTGCTCTATTCTGTAATAATGTCTATACCACACATTCGAAACCTGTTCAATATTACACTCTTAAAAGATTTGGTGACATGTTGTCCATAGTACAACTACATAGGTTAAAAAATACCAATGTTATGTTTCCCCCTCAAAGCAACAGCGGCAAATTTCATCCCTATTCTATAGAAATGTATATACATTGTATCATGAATGTCCTATTGGAAAACTGTTTAAATACAATAGTACACTCTTAAAATATTTGGGACATTTGCCCAGACAACAATATAATAATGTTAAGAAACACCAACCCATGTGTATGTTTTTTTTTTGTTTTTTTTACCAATGCAACAGAGACAGAATGTCATCCAATATTAGCGAAAATTCACATCGGTTGGAGGGATTTCAACCAACAGATGTTTAAGCAGTATGTTGTTATGTGTTGGGTAAATTTTTGCCCAGATGTTTTAAGAGTGTACATCGTTGCCTAGCCTGGTTCAAAGTCTCGATGAAAGACATATCACTTTCGACCGATCGCCATGGATATACTTCATGTTCATTTTGCAGGGTAATATTTCACTGAATCGGTCGAAAGTCCAAGTTAAAGTTTGTGCAACCTTAGTAACATATATGGGGAAAGTATCTTTTGAAAATATATAAAAATTAATTCTCGAGTAGAACAATTATTCATGTCTTCCTAGATTTCATTTTTTCATTCTTTTTTTTCTTGGGGGGGGGGGGGGGGAGGTCACCATGTATGATAAGCATATTGCGCGTGTATTCTGTAACTATTGTATATAGTAGATGATTATAGATTTTGTGTGTTATACATTCTGTGAATGTTAGTGACAATTTGCATTGCTTCACAACACCATACAAATTACTTCCTGGTTCGGCTATGAAATCGAATATTTCATCTAAAAATATATGTTCCGAAAGAATATACATCATCAATTTAAATGACTTGTTGCATTTATGATAATCGATATGAATATATTAATTCTACACAAAATTCCATGCTTGAATGAATGGAAGGTATGCAGACATACTGACATAAATGATTTTACAACAATGTAAGGAAATATGAATGTAAAGTCAAACGTATACAGGGGTACTTGGTAGACTGTGTCAATACGCGAAAAGTGGGGAAAAAAATCAAATTGTTGTAGCGAACAAAGCGACCGTAAATATATCCCAGACATTCAAATATTAACCCCCTTCTAGATCTCCGTTTATGTTTTTTGTCTTGTGTCTATTGAAACCTTATGAGGTTAAAAGTTTACCCCTCTTGTATTACGCGGAAGTGGCGAAGAGATGGAAGACCGAGGAACCCTTTAAATTCTATGATCAGAGATCGCGCGGGACTTTAAAAGTGGAAATTAGATCGAATGAAATTGCCCGTTATTGCATCTCAAAACACTTTCGTCTGTCATAATACAAACATTTACAAAAAGAATGTTGCTTCAACATGCAATTCAAATTGCTTACCAAGTGAGTATCGTGAACTAGCCTAGTTGTTATATTCACTCGATTTCTTGACATTTTTGTTGTATAGATTGGGAAAGAGCATTACATTAATGATAATGAGGAGTGGCAGCACCATCATGAATGTCACAATCTCAAATGATTTATCATGAATAACAATGAGTAAAATGATACTTTTTGCACTTTTACAGTTGCATTGGTAATAAGTAGTAAATAAATAATAATTACCTACTGCAGTATCTGTTGTAGTTTTTATTAGAAGTAGATGTAGGAGTAGAAGTTTGGAAAAGTGGAGTAGATTTAATGATGGTGCTAGTTTAAATACGTTCAATTGCAATGACATTGCGTTCGTTATGTAAACCAATACTGGGTTCAAACATAAATAGGCCAGTAAATGAAGATGATCAAGAAAAAATGTAGAACACAATACGTCTGTGAACCTATTTCATTCAATGTTTATATGTGACAAGAATTGTGTCTTTTCCGTATGGCTATAGGATCATAACTACAGCCGAACGAGCGGTACTACTGACAAAGAATTTTGCACGTAATGGATGATATTTATATAAGTAATTGACAGAATCGTGCCTAAATGTGAAACTCAATAAATCTATTTCCTTGCATCCAGGTATACAGAAATATCAGACGGCATAATCCATCAAAATAATGTTATAAAAGGCTTCCCTTGTGACTAAATTGATTTCCTATACTGCAAAGCAGGATTCTTTGGTCTAACTCATTGTGCCTAAACTTTAGAGCAGTATTCTGTAATACCCCCTTCAAATATACATGATATACAACGAGTTTGAGTTTTTCAGGATAGATATCTTTTCACAGTATATTTTGAAAGGAAATTACATTCTCGTTGTCACTGGTTATAGAACTTGTGTCATTTATATCTCACAGCCATCTATGGAGGCACATGAGCCTGTAACATAAAAGATGCAATTAAACTTACAATGAATATTAATCATAAGTCTATGGCAAAACGTGTACCATAAAGATGCAATTAATTGTCAATTTATCGTATCTCTTTATGTTACAGTCCCATGTAATGATAAACTTTGATACACATATCTTATTCTACACTTCTCGTTCGTTTTGAGTTGTAATTGCAATCGATTTTGGGCGGCTAAGCAAATAGCATTGATCAACAGGGGGAGCGGTTACGCTACTTGTCACGACAATTGTCTGCATAAAGAAAGTTAGAATTGTCGACATGGTTTGGGAGGATTAAAGAAAAATAACAAAAAGACGAAACAATAGGATTACATTGTATGGTAATCTTCTCCATTACAAGTAAAATCGATTTCCGGGTTTGACCCTGGTGTGGCCCCACTACGAATTCAGAATAGATAGGTTAGTATTAAAACAAAATGGTGGTCCCAGCCCGCTTCAGACCGTTTTACATTCCCGTTTTCTTTTCATAAACATGTTGAATGAGAAAGGAATCACTAATGCAGGCACAAAATTGGCAACAGGGTAAACAGTTGAAAATAATTTGTTGTATAAACTGTCATATCTTAACCATGATGAATACATTTCAACATTTGGGAGTCGATCGGATACTCACTGTATTTGCTTTATCATTGAAATCGAATATAGCGTTGTCAATCTGAGGGGGGGGGGGGGGATCGATTTTGCCTTAAAAAAATTAATAATTGTCCTGAATAGTTATGTTAACTAAGAGTTGTGAGGTCATAATGTTTCCTATATAGTTCCATATACACGTGTGCCAACTTTTTTTATGAGTGTATAATGACAACACATCCAGTAAAACTTGCATTGGTCCTAAGCAGCCATTTTGTGTAATGAAACCCCATCTAATAAAATGCTACAATGAGCACTGTATAAATTGATTGCGTCTGATGTTATCCATATAATTTGATTGCTTTTGGAAAGGGTAATTGATAATTGATTCCCTACTTGTAGCATTTTATTTCTATCAATCATACACTGATGGAAGAGAAAATGTCTAGACGATGACGTGTGGACTAAGTGGCTTGACTAACTACTTGGGCTAACATAGCGTAGTTTAGCTTGCATGAGTAATATTTCTTAGTCAAGCGACTATCATGTTAGTCCATCTTTAATGTTTACACAACTCGCCTGAGCAGAATGATGCCGGTCTAGCATGGTGGACTAAGCTAGACTAGCCTAAATTTTATCAGAGTAAATTAGTCCATATAGGACCAACCTGGACTAGTTTACTTTTCTTAGTTGAAACATGCTATCTGATTAGATGAAACAATAATGGAAATGTCTATTACTTTGATAGCTGCAAAGGCATAATATTACTTTCTACCTTGTCAGTTCACGTTGGTCCAAATGTGGTCCTAACCTAGTCCACATTCGGACCTAATTGGGCCTACATGGCCGCAGAGTGACTCATCTCTCCATAGTCCAAATATAGATTTAAATGAACATTGGAATCAAATCACAGCGTTTCCTATTTCCGTAGTCCTAATGTTCTATCAAGATCAAAGAGGAAAAGTGAACATCGTTGATAGAAAGACGACCATGATTACTGCTCGGGGAGGGTTCTGAAGAGAGTTTTGAAGAGCAGCCTTCAAAAGTACATCGGCTTTAGGTTGTGTAGGTTACCAATCAAAAGATACACTGTCTCCCCATCTTCGCGTAGTACAGTCACAACGATTTAAAGTCAATGTCAAACGACATCAGATTTTGTAGCATATCATGTTGTATTTAATGCCCAATTCACTTTCGGTCGTTTGTCGGCGTTGAGTCGATTTGACGTTGTGAAGACAGCATCATCAAACGAAACCTTCCCTCGAACCGACCTCTCTCTTCAACCTACTTTTCCAATTTTTACGAGCGATTACTAGATCTCGAAGGTTTTCTTTTTAAGCAAATACTTTGTTTTGTTGATCGCCTTGTTAAAAAAAAACTTCATAGAGATGAGTTTAAAGAGACGTAAATTCAAAACAGTTGCCGATCTTGGTGGGGGAATGTTTTTTCTGTGCCCACGCGTCTTTGGCATGTATGTTTCTTCCAGTCAGACGCCTTTGAATGGCATAGTTTTCCGAATTATTGTCCGATTTTATACCCAATTTCCAGCGCACAAAACGGAAGTCAGGTCCTCCCCGGGTTCCACGCACCGGGGAGTCCCGGCGACCACAAGTTCGACAGTCCCGTTCAGTAACTCTACCACCCAGACATGGCGCTTTAAATATACTATTTTCTTTTCTTCATTGTATCCCACTTCCAAAAGCATCACAATTGGGCGTTTTTCCCCTCTCGTCTCTGCTTTTGTATGGTGGTATATGGATGGGTGTGAATTGACTATTTGTATTTGTCCAAATCGGAATCGTATATGTTTACAGAGTCAATAATGTATCAAAGTGAGCGCGGGATGATTTTTATTTTGAGAAGAAATTCCATACGTTTCATCGTCTGCTTTGATGTAACCACGCATATGCTTTTATGTGTGTGTGTATTTTATGCATGTAGCGCGTTAAGTGGCGCCGTTAAAGTCTCTTGTTATAAGCTTTGAATGTACATTAGTTTTTATCTTTGAATCTACTAAAACTAATTGGCAATATCTATTAAGAAAAGCTACATAAATCAGTTGCATTGCAGGATTTATATGAGTCTAGATTTAAGTTTAGAATATACATCTAAGTTTGGTCGTTTCAGACAGTTTCTATATTTGGTGCATTTGCCACTGGCTTCGTGTGCGTTTCAAGCATGCAGTGTCCTTCCCAAGTGATAAAAGGCCTTAGAAGCAAAAAATAGGCCACGTTTTCTATAGGCCCTGTTTATGATGAATGTTCCCATAAGGGGTTCCCTAGAAGTTACGTTCTCCTGAATAGTGGGAACGCTTGTAAGTGCTGCTTTTATATTGAACCGCACAGATCAATCAGTGTTGTAGTTAAGTTCCTTTTTTTTCTGTAGCACAGACGAATTAGACTGTCTTTGCGAAAGATAACTGCACGATGTATTAGGTACTAACGCAGGTGATGTATTAAGTATAAATGCACAGATTATTGTACTAGTACTTAGTTAAAAGGATCCCTGGTTACACAAAGGTTTGCACTTAATTTTGGTGCGGATGATCCAGTGCGATTTATAAAATAAAAAAAAAACACAATGACTTTCGTTGAAAAGTCGATTTGAAGTGGTCATAGAATCAGAATAGGTGTCTCGATTCAAAATGATTTACTTTTACCATCCGATGCTTTGAATAAACTACGGAAGTTTTTTTTACGAGAAAGGTTTAGATCACAATATTACAGTGTAATTTTTCTGAATCAATAAGATTACGTAAGTTTTGACTTGACAGATCACAGAATCCATGGAGCTAACGGCATTTACGTGATTTGAAATAAATATATATTAACTTGCCAAACGTTTCACAACTTTTGCAATATGATAAAACAAGAAATCGTAAGTTGTGGTAATGATTATGACTATTATTCTTAGCATGAGCATGATTATGGTTTGAAAGGGGTTCATCGTGGTGCATAATAATTGAAGAGAGTTAATCAGTTGTCTCACGATGTGCAAATGAATAAAACGTTAGTAGAATGACGTTTCGGCTGCTGTTTACTGCTAGCCTTCATCGGACTAGAATGAAAATAGACCACGCTGCGCGCGCCTTTTTAGCAATATGCAGCAGCCGAAACGTTATTCTACTAACGTTCTACGATTACACATCGTGAGGCAACTGACCATCTCTCTTGAATTATGAACATGATTAAGCTAAACATTTTAGGGACATTACATGAGTCACTTAAAGTAAGTTTTCTGTCAACAAAAAGGAATAAGTACTGGTTGGCATTCAATGCTCAAAGACATGACCAAATTTCAAAGAGTACAATTCCATCGTTGCGTTGTCCAGGGGTTGATGTACGAGCGGGAAAAGGGACAGATCTCACATTTCCGCTTTGTGCATTCTGATCGCTAAAACAGCTGCAAATCTCCCTTAACTTTAACTTCATCATGGTCTAGAAATTGAAAAACACAACTCTCACTGCCTTTTAGGTGATGTTTTTAACACAAATGGAAATTTGTTCCAACTCGGCAGGGCTCGTAATTTTATCGAGTAATTGCGAAATGAGATTGTCTGTCAGCGTCTCCGTGACTTTTGGTGGTGGCGCTGCACAATTATTAAAGCTATCAGAACAAGGGTAATAAAATTGGTCCCCCTTTATCACTTCCCACAAAATTCGAATGCTGGTTTGATTTAGATGAGTTATTAGATATCGCCTTCTTGTTTCAGTCGAATTTGAACAAGAAGAAAACACAACCGATCCAGCTGTGTCGACTATATTACTATTAGCAATTTGTTAGCAGCTATTCTTCTTTTGCATTTTGTCAGAATAATTTTCAAGGTTGTTGTTACACCTATGAGAAGGTCGACGGGACACTCGATCGGAGATGCCAACCGTTATGAAATGAATTATGTATGATATAAAGTTAGAGCACAAATAGCAATACAACTAGACAACTAGAATGCCCTCTCATGAAAAAACAGAGAACTCAGTTATTAATCACCTTTTAAGCGTGCATGTCATACTGCCCAAAATTTATTGTAATTCTTTCCTCCAAATTGTAACTTTTTACTTCCAAGTGATTTCACAAGGGGAGGGGGGGGGAGGTGTCTTTTCAAATAGACTCCAAATTGGCAATCTAGTTTTATGTAATGTTCTCTCTGTTTTGTATTTTAATTATGTATTTGAATGATAATGTATTTTATATTCATCTTTATTCATTGTATTTTTCATTGTATGTATATATATTCATTGTACACAGGGCGTGCTTGTAAAGCAGTTTTTATAACTGAATGCACCTACCCTGTTTTTAAAGAAGACTATAATAAATAATAAATAAATAAAATCACGTTTTATCAGAATATTCTTGAATTAAATTTGCTTCAGAATACCTCTCACCAATATTTCGTTAGGGTTGGGAACCCTGCTTCAATAAAATTAAGAGAAACATTTTTTTGCATTGACAACCGATGGCCACTGTACCTTTAAAGCGTCACCTGGCAGAGAACATACAGTAAATCCATCTCTTTATCATGTTTATAAATGAACGTAACAGGTTATCATGGTTGTGGATTTCATCGCTCCAATGCGATGACGTCATAATGCATCCATCCACCATCATCACATTCGTCACAATGTGATGTGCATGTTCTACGCAGACAGAACACAACCGAATCTTTGAAACCTACACGCGCGGATATCATCGCCGGTCACATCTGCCATCGCGAGCCAGCTGGCAGGGAGAGCGAGCCGAGTTTCGGGTCCTAACTCAACTCGCCTAAATCTCACTTAAATCAATGCAGGTTATTTCAAAATCACCTTGACTTTTGAGACGAAAAGGTGTCAGTCCTAAATGGTGTTTTTCTTTGAAAGTGTGGTCTATTTTTGGCCATCCTAATATAGAGCTCGACTATGAGTGAAAGTATATCTAATATACATTGTATGTTCCGGTTGATAGGACTATACGCTGATAAGGGTGGTTATTTTTCACTGAAAACAAATGCTATTTAAATATGATCTTTCTGGGAACATCAGCTTTTTGTATAAACGCAATTCAATAAATTCACTTACTAAACTAGGTTATGAAAAATTAATTCAAGCATCAACTTCCCAATTTCTAATCTATATGCATACTAAGACGAAGTGTTGTCTTAAATTAATCACAATTTGAAGACTCGATATTCAACATTTTGGGAATTATTCAAACTTGAACATAAATGTTGCATTTTAGAAAGAAGCAACTATCGTCTCTGACCCAAAATACACAATTTCACCCAAATGATCTCAAATATCAAGCCCTAAATGGAACAAGGATGTGTACATTGTACCATCGGGATCATTCAGCATCAGTCGAAACAATATCTCCTTATAATATCTCTTCGCAGAACAGCTATAACCGGGCCCGATAGATCGACTCCTACTCCAAGAGCCATATATCCTTTCCGTTTAATTTGTGAGGTTCGCATCGAGGTCAAGTCCACCAAATTTTGGTCTGGTTTCAATTTCGCCCTGTTTACCTCCGTTTTCATCCAATCTTCTGGAATACCTCATTAGTCTCCTCGAATCGAGATGAGTTCTCGTCTTCTTGGTCAATGAAAGGAATGGATGAAACGGCGGGGAGTCCTCTGGCAAGCAAAGAGGGGTAAATTGTTAGGACATCGTCCTCGTCATTTACATTGTTTCAGGGTTAAGGTCTTCGAGAGTCTGTCAATTTTATACGTTTGTAGGTACATGTAGCCTTCGCTATTTTGTTTCTACACAGGCCCGTTTGTACATATTAAAGCTATAGAATTCTACGTCTAGTGTAGAAATCTTAGTATAACAGCCATCCAAAAGCAACATAAAGAGCCGTCCAAAAAGTTTATCAGAAATTCTTATTTAGAACAAAAGAGTTAAAGTTTCTCACCAAAATCAAGAATTGTCATTTTGCATCTTAATAAGAAAAAAATTAAATTTGAATTTGAAAAAATGTTAAATAGCATAGGTTTGTATTGCTTATATTAATGTTTAATTCCATGTGCTTTTCTTGGATGAGCTAACACATGAAACAACATGTAGGATAATGCTATACAATGTGGGTATTTTAAATAATATTTACCTAAACTGTATCTGCTAATACTCTGCATTTGCAAATTTTCATGGAAGATCGTTTTGGGTAAATTATTCATTTAATATTTGCCTATTCTGTATCAGCTTTATTCAAATGCATTTTGGTGTTCCCAGTACCAGATTTGATGTTTACGTTCTTGGCTCTTGTCGGTGTTACGTGTAAGTTTTGTTTCAGATAGCCTTCCAATCACTTCCCCTCGGTAGATAACATGTCGATAATCGGCGTTGATGTATCATTGTGACCTGTCATTTTCAAATAAATCACTATTTCCGAAGAATTCTTTAAAAATCTATACCCAAATCCGGTAGCATTTTGGTGTGATACGGTGACAGATAATTCCTTTCAACTTGACACTGCAGGTAACATAACGTTGCATTTTAATCTTATTAAAGTTCACATAGATTGTTAAAAGGGTACCCCTGATCGGTACATACTTCAAACGAGATTACAGGACTTTCAAAAGGGCAATCGACTAACACGGGCTCACTTAAAGATAGAAAGAAAGGGCGAGAGTGGGTATCTTATCAAACGCTGTGGTATAAATAGACCAATTTCTTATACAGCTTTGAGAGAAAAGCTCCAAAAGAAGGGAGCACTGAAGGACTAACCGCTAAGCCCGGACAATGCGGGAGAACTTCGAGTCAAGGCCCAGTGAATTGTGAATTAAATTCTTTTTATTTTTAAGTGAGGATTAAAGCTCTTGTCGGATAAGCCTTTTTGGAGTAATCCTATTTGAGGAATACATGAGTGAGCCTCTTGCGGATTCGCCCCAGTTGTGTGGACCGCGACAATAGAAGAATCTCCTCGTTTAAACGATTTGGTCTTGTGAGAAAAAGTTTAGGACAAAATAAACTGTGGCCGATTTTTTTCCTCGGGGTTATATGCTCTGTTGAAATGTATGCATTGTGTTCTGCCTCGTCTATAAGTAATACACTTCCTCACAACTTCTGCAAAACTAATCAGCCTTGTTGACCGCCTATATCTAGCCACATTGACTCATCGCTTGCTGTAGCTTTTGCGTGAGTCAAATTGAAATTACTTTTACATTTCTCGTTAATTCAAATAGAAGTCTTTCAAACTTGTAGTTATTCTCATGCAGTGATTTATCCAAGAGTATTGTGGATAGTTTCGGATATGTTCTTGACTTTGTCCGACTTTGTTATGTTTAAACGAAAAAAAAAAGAGGATAACCTAGCCTTTAACTAGCGCTTACTGTTCAAAACGATTCTTTTGGCTGATTTTCCCCAATGAATGTTATCTATGTTATCTATTTAGTTTGCGTATTGGTTATGATAAAGCTATATGAAAATGGCATGTTGGAATAAAGCAGGCATTCGACGGGTTGCGAAATCTTCTTAAGATGTTGAAGTAGTCCACCACTATGAAATTTGACATCGTTTAGGAAAATTCAAGAGTCACATCTAGGTCGTCAGCCGAAAAGGTCATTTTAGCATTTAACAAATTAAAACAACAAATCAGAAGTAGGCTTGGTCATCCAGTCATTGACCAGATAAATCCCAGTCTAATAGTTTTAAAGCTCACCGTTAGGTCAACGCCAGTTTGCGCGCGTCATACCTAATTCAATATTTTCTTTAAAAAAAGAAAGTGGTTGCAGAGTTTAGGATTAAACTACGCAGACGTTCGGATTATACTGCACTTGCTCGAGGCAAGAACTTAGGAATATCCACCACGGTATGCACTTGTTATTCTTTTTGAGCCATTAAACATATTGCTTAAATAAACCTGTCTTAACTAATATCAAATAACGTCACATCATCCCAGAAAGTTATGTGACGAAGGACCGTCTGCATCCGGCTAGAGAGTGAGGTATTTTTGGGAGACAAAAGGGGAAATATGTGAAACATTGCCAAAGCTGATTGTTGGACCCGTAGTCACTGTAAAACGCGCGGTGTCTTGAGACGTTTGAGGTATTAAAGACGGAGGACTACATGAAAAGTCACGTACGGGACTACAATTTCTCGGGCGCATCCCTCGGGGGATGGGGGAACCAGGGTGGAGGAGCTAGGGGAGAGATTTGCATCACTTTAAGAGTCTTAATACGATCAGAAGTCGTGTTAGTCCACGACCCCGGCTTGCACCTGATCATCAATCACCTTCAGCAATTTGTAGCCAATTGTCGCCGGACCTCCCGCCCCCAAACCCACCTCAGGGCCCTGTAACATAAAGCTTTCAAATCGATCGTACGATTGATATCAATTGCAAGTCTATGGGAAACTATGTACTAAAGATTTGCGATTGATCGCAAGATCTTTCATGTTATAGGCCCCACATTTTGCTAACTCCGAAATGCAAACACCTCCTAGGTGTATGCCAACTGCAGTCTACAGTTTTGCTTGCACTGTGATTTAATTGAAATAAAGAGAATGGTCTTTGTAAATGGGGTATTTTTGTGTATCCAATGTAATGAAAATGTAACATTGTGAAGGTCGCATTAACTGAAGACGGCGTCGCGTCGATTTGAAATCACATGGTAAAAATAAAAACCCATGCACCATTTTTGCAGACATAAGCCGCCTTTTCATGAAGACGACATGCATTTCATTAAAATACTTATAGGCATTTTCATTTTACTATTATGATTTGGTATTAGAAATTAATGTCCGTAGCATTCTTGACAAATTAATGCGGCTTTATGTCTCTAAACTACAGTGATGTATTAAACAGTATCTGAAAAAGTTTACGATAGATATTATTCAGTACCTAATAGACCGCACGGACTATGTTCCAGTGTTTTCGAATCGTGAGGTACATGTAATGTAACACTATCAGAAATCAATTTGTGACCAACAAATTCAAGGGCAGCGTATTTTCAACTCTCCACAGACCAAACTTCTGTTTCCGACAGCTTTTCATTTCCTCATAAACATCAGCTATGTCAAGAGTGCCGGGGTTTTCTTTACTTTCATCCCGAATAACCAATCTTGACAGCTAAATCATGTACTGTTTTAAAGCTAACTCATAGGAAATACCCACCGCGGTGGGCGAGATTCGGATGACTTCTCAAACAGCCTTTTAGATCAATTTCGTTCATCACACCGCCGAGTATTTGATGAGATGGAAATGAAATTGACTCCATTTGAATCAAATTTATTGGCTGGGGGGGTTGGGGGGGGGGGGGGGGTAGGGTGATGGTTGAGGAGAGGCATTCTTTTGACGTTTTCCTGTATTTAAAAACGTAAAAGTATTATTATTTTGGTATAGATGACTGAAATTGTCCATTTCTGATCATTTCTTAAACAACAAATAGATAAATAAATAAATGAAGATAAAAATAGATAAAGTAGAGAGGGGCGAGTAGAACTGCAGGGAAATTATTTTCTACTGTAACGAGAAATGTGTCAAATTCTTCGGTTTTTAGAAAAAAAAAGTAAACGATTGGAATCTGTACGAAACCATTGAAGTCTAGTTACACCAACAAAACATACCCATGTACAAACTAAACGAAAGAAGTAAAATAATGAAAATCACTCTTTTACCTCTTTGGTCTTACCTTACACCTCTAGACAGACAGAAACCATCGGTCTGTCTCCAGTCGCTTTTCCATTGTGACTCGAAGATGGATTTGAGTGAAAATACACCACCGTGAATGGGTCAAAGGTCATCGCATTATGGGGCGTTTATGTCAAGTGCAACATTAATTGCAAACGTGTAACGAATGTAGTCCTCCTTGACACCTCTAGTCCTACCTCATCCCCGCTCCTCGCCCCGACAGATGGGGGAATCGAGGTCCGTCTTCGGGTGAGGCGTAATCGGGTGAGATATTAAGGGGGCAGGGGTAATAACAAGGAGTAATTGAATCCTTCATTATGCGATCTACTAACTCGTCAGGGTTCGGGATCGTTCGGAATATATCGCAACAGCAAAATCATTTTCCAACTTTTTGTTTTGCACTGTCGTGGATTCAGAAATGGGGACAATGTTTGGGGTGTATAGGGATATAATACAATGAAGCAATGTTATAAGAGGTTAATGTGGGTTGCTTTCCACCCTGAGATCGGGATTGTTCGGGATAGTTTGGGAAAACAGGAACCTGATCCGAAGATTTTATCTTTGTTGTATTTCTCGTGTAAGCATGACTTTGTATAGGCCCGAACATGCCGAATATGACAAGAAGAACTCACCCTTTCAATATCTCATCGGAATGGTTCGGGTGAGTCACGAACATGATACGAGAAATACCTCCTCGGCTGTTCCTCTGGCTTCGGAATACTTCGGAATAGAACAAGGTACAAAGATCCCCTCTTCGTACAGTCCGCGCTACGATCGTCTGATTTTCGTCGCGTCGGAGAGTGGCATTGCTTCTATTTTGTTTCTGTTGTTGTTGTTTTTTCATGACCTAGATGTCTGAGTATTTAAATTCTCAGACGGGTTTGCAGACGTGTGTCTTCTTTCGATAGTCACTGTCCATTCTCGTTTAACTGGCACAGATCTTCCATTTCCGAGTTCATGTTCAAATCGAGTTTTCTCGGTTGACTTTTCTGGGCTAATCATGCCCGTGTGGTAGAACTGTTCTAATCATAAAGTCGTCGAGAATAGATTAAGTAAGGTCACCGCGCAGCCGATGTGATGTTCATCATTCCAAACATTTAGCCAAAGCAGGAATCACCGAAAATGTATAAGTTTATTGGTCCAGAATATTTCAAGTTACATGCGATTTGCCACTGATATTTCAATTCATCAGCGACCGGCCGGTCGTTTACATGTGTGTCGCAATGTTTTGTGCGCATATATTCGTCTCTAGCTGTGCTTTCTGGGTGCTGATATAATTGTTTTATTTTCTTATTCGATCTTTAAATCCATTATTGGATAGTAAATGTGTATTGTATGCTATCACACTTTCAGATATACTCTTAGTTTCAAATAAATGAAACAGATCGCATACATCTTAACCGTTTTTGCGATAATTTGCTATTGTTAAGGAATGCCTTTAAACTCGTTCATATACTTTACATTTTGGGCATATTTCCCATGTTCCTGAGTGCAGAATGAAAAGATTGTTACACCCCGGAGCTGTCAGTTGAAATTAAGCTCAATTCCCGCCCTTTTCTCATTCGGGGCAAAGTAGCCGTCTGCTTGAAATTATTTGTGAAACATTCATATGATGTATAGCCATGGATTGCAGAAATTTTTTTTAGTTCGTCACCCTCACACGGGAAATACCCGTTAGGCGAAACTCGTAATTGAAATAACTTTTACTCTGTGCTATATTTATGTCTTGTGCTGTCTCTTTTAGAATGAATGCTCGTCTACCCTTTGAACTTCGCTAAAGTGCCTCGATTCATAAATGGGACGTCTTGTAATAATATTTACAACCAAATGTCAGCTCCCTTTAAACACTTCTGTTCTCAATGTATCAGTTAGTTCTATACAGACGAGAGAACATTATATTTCAGATTTTAAAATCATGACAAATTTGACTTCACGTTCCTTCTAATTTCAAAAGCTTGAACTCAAAACCACTAAAGAAAAAAACTTGATCACAATACACGTCATTAAACCGTACCTATTGCGGTGATATCTATCCACAAATCATATTTAATTCTAATTTCTCATCGACCAAATATGCCGACGATAATAAACACGATCTCCAACAACATGATGGGACCGGAAAAGACAAATATAATGTCTAAATATGACACAGTTATTTTTGCTGTTGTCTAGAGCCGGGTTCGTATATTTTCCGAGAGAATAGATTGGTTATATTTCATGGCCAGCATCGCTTCTTTATTTCACCTTCCAACAATGGCGCGATGGTGACGTGGACTAAACGTGACCTTCATTTTTCTACCTCATGCATCTCGGTTTTTGTAACAAATATTTCGAGTTGAAAGACAACGCCTACACACCACGTACCTTGACCATTTCCTGGGCCCCTTTAGCATAAAGCTTTTCAATCGATCGTACGGTGAAAATCAATTGCAAGTCTATGGGAAATCGTGCGCTAAAGTTTGCGATTATTTGCACATTTGTTTTATGCTACAGGCCCCAGGATGTGTTTTTGAGACACATACAGATTGTGGATCAGAAAAGTATGCATACTTAATTGTAAAACCCAATCTAACTCTGCAATTTCTTACAACTATTTTTTACCTGAAGCACACACAAAAAAATAAAAATACACCACGCGAAATAAGTTGAGGATCACTTTATAGATGTATCCCCTCATAATGATGACACTTTTCAAGATGTGTAAAATTTTATTACAATTTGAAACACGCATCTAATTTGTGATCTTAACTTATTTCGGGTTGTGTAGTTTATCTCTGGACGTACAACATTTTACTTTTGAATCCTCAAACACATAATGTCCTAACTTTTCTACGATAGATAAAAAGAGTCCCCATCATACCTAGGAAATCTGACATTTTAAAAGGGGGCATTTAAGTACCCTGTCTCAAGAGGATAGTCAATGAAAGGGATGCATACCACACCTCTGTAAAATGAAGCAGTGGTTTCTTACAAATGATTCGAAAGACGTCTGAACGAACTCAAAATGTCTCAGACATTTATTTAGAAAAAGGGGCACTAATAACCAACGAGAGAGTTAATTCAGGATTAGCGTGGAATGCATTTCTCTACAAAATAAAGCGAATTTATAATCTATTTGCAATTATTGCCGAGATTTTGATATAAACAGGGATTAGTTTAAGATTCCTAAATTGCATAATTTGTATAGCGATTCGTTGTGCTCTGGTCGTGTTGAATTGGTATTGGGAGGGGCGGGTCATTTCTTAATGGAATGCTATGCTCCATGTGCAATAATGTCGTTAAAGAGAATGATTTAGTGTGCTTAGATTAAAACAAGTTCTAAATGCCTGATGATAAATGATAGCTGAATACTTAATGGCATACACAAATTAAGCTGTGGATAAAAAACAGAATTCGAATTTATCAATCAGTGCTCGAAAAGTGTGATTTCTTTGAAATGAAATGGGACCTCTAGCTCGCTTCAAATCAGACGTAACGATATTTTACAATGTATTTAGTAACCCTAATTATCATTGAGCGGAATTGACGGTGAAATTTGACAGAGGAAACAACTACCTTTCATGCATACCGATGAATACAAAATAACTTTAATTTCTTCTTATTCACATTTTAATCTTCTCCTCGTGCGTACTCCTGAACGGTTGGCATCTCTGTAAACGTAACTCATCTTATGACACCATTTTGCACCTTCCCACATGCATTAACTGCGTATGTTCCTTCAACCTATTAAACGACAGTGAAGACCCATCAAAATCAAAGCATTCATGATAAAAGTAAAGGCTGACTCACACCTTTGCGTTTTCAGCCTGCGTCGGCCAAGCGTTTTTGAAAATTGAAAACGCTCCCAAGCGCACAGTGTACGCAGATCAGACGGCGGACTGACGTTCGGCTTGTGCTCAAGGAGCATACGCCAAACGTCTGTCCACTGTACGACCTGCGTCTTTGTGTGTCCTGAGAGCAGTGGAGAGCGTGTTTAATTTTCAAAAACGCTGAGCCGACGCAGACTAAAACGCTTAGGTGTAAGTCGTCCTTTAGATGGTATCCATACAATTCTCTCCCAGACACACTTTTTCTTTTTCGCCCTCCATGCGAGCACTTTCGATGGATCCAACAATTACAGGACCCCACCGTACAGTCGGGGTTGGTTATTGGAGGGGACTTACGTTGCTCCCAAAGGAGGTGCGATTTGCTGAGCCCACCAAGGCCATACCAATCAGACTCATCTAAGTATTTTAAGAAAAAATGGAAAACCAGGACAAGATACAGAATAGAAAACTTCAACTTAGAAGAGGTTATGGAAAGTATTTCATGTGGAAGATAGTATACGCGCTTGGGCAATTCCATGGTATAAGTCTTCATTCAGCGATGATGATCGGCACTATAGAGGAGCGGGTTTCTTATTAAGGTTAGGGATATAAAAGTCAGACAAGACGGGGTCACAAACCGATCGTGAACATGTAATAAAGCATCATCATGATTTTGTAGGATTGCGATGTCGGATTTGTAAGCGATGTCTGTCGATTTTTCATCAGTGGAATAAATTTTTATAAGCAAAGGGCAAATACATGTATGCCTTTCCTTGAAAAGAACGGTCTGTACTTTTGCCAACAAGCAAAAAATGTTGTGTGAAATGTTTTTTAATTGAGATCTTGGGCGTACAGCAAAACTTCCTTTGTCACAAAAGGTCGAAAATTCTAGTTGGGGGAAAACTGTCTGTTGGTTGTATAAAGTTCTTTCCTTTGGTATAAAACAACAGTTTTTCCTTTTCAAGAAATTGTAACTATCACCCTGAAGTTACAGACCTTTTGCCGTCTTAGGGAGTTCTGTAGCTATAGCTGAGAAGCAAGTATCATTCGAAAAGATCTAAGCCTCTTTGTACCTAGGGCAAAAGCAACTTTGCCATTTTTTTTGTGAAACGAAGCATACATATCTTCCTAATCAAAAGAGCCTTCAACTGCCCAGAAAAATACTTTTTAAACGTTTGCGAGGAGACTATGGCGTCGTGGTGTGTGTGCAGCTTAGATCGAGCCGTTGGAAGTTACAAGTAGATTTGTGACGAAACCTGCGCTGTACGCCAGTTTGAACCCGGGCTACGTCTTTCGGATAGTGACATTAACATGATTAAAGGTCGATTCCATTTCCGTCGTATGGCGTAAATATTTAACAGAAACACGCCTTAAAATTATTTCACTCGCTATCTCTCTTTCCCATTTCTTTCTCTCTCTCAGTGGTTGAGACCTCAAGAGCAGTCGAATCCACCGGTGCAAAATACTGACACATCATCACCATCTCTCAATCGGAAAGCAATTGAAAACTTACACTTCCCCGATTGATCTCCCTGGGTGCTTTTATCATGCCTGTGCATCAACTTCTTGCCTTTTCCACCTCTTTTTTTCCTCCATTTTCTTCCTTTTTTACCCATCTCAATGGATGCTTGGTGGTATTACCTTTTATCAATGTATTTCCCATGGTAGCTCACCGGGAGGGGAGAGATTAGCCTGACCTGTAACTAAGGTTACATTCGATTTCCTTTTTTTCTTTCATCATTTTATCTTTCCTTGCACCATCACAAATCGAATCATTTTCCATTTCGCTATTAACCTTTTTGTTTGTGTCATTAGTTATACCATACCAATTACCGACCTCTTTCTATTTCCGGTTTAACGTTTGGCGCGCGCGGGGCTCAACATTTTGAATTTCATTTTGACTTCCAGGTATGTTCTTTCCTTCTCTCGTTGCAATCTTTTCCATATCTGATAGTATCATGGTCCTTCTCCCTTCCTCTTCTCTTTTTAATAAGCGTCACTTTTCCATTCCCCTTCATCCTCCGAAAATCCCCAGAGCTTGCCCGTTAGATTGCCTGGTCCAAATCTAGCAGATTTGATGCGAGGAGAGACCTACTTTTCCTGCCAAGGCTATAGCTCGCTGCCCGGGCATGCAGGAGTCACCCGAGAGGCCGTGCTTGGCTGATGCGATCAGGGCGCTGACGACCCCGCGCAACCCGGGGCTTGCCACGCTTATGTGGGGAAGTGCCGAGTGATGGCATCGCAAAATAATTCGATACAAAATTCGAAAGAAGGGGGGGGGGGGGGGGGCAAAGGATTCAAGAGAGAAAATTTGGGAGAGATGTTGTATGGTGGGTGCAATTGACGATTTAACAAAGAGCCTGTGCGATGTCGAAGAAAAAAGTTAAAAATTGTAACCTTTTGGTCTTGCCCTGTATTTTGAACACTCGCGTTTGGCGCCTTCCCAGATTGTTCTTAACGTACTTGAGAGCTCTAAATGGTTCTATGTCTAAAGGTGACTGTTTAATGCATTTTAGATCATTTTAGGGGAACCTTAAAATGTTTCAATTTCGGGTGAGTATAGAACCCCGCATGATTGCAGACTCAGAGAATAAGTGAAGTGGATTGAGAAGATAGAACATAGTCATTAAAAATGTTAAGTGCAAGCCACTAAACATTTAACAGGTGGGAAAAAAAAGAATAACAAACTACAAAACAAAAGGGGAACATTTTGTCTTTCTTTATTCTTCTGTTAATGTAATTTGTAAAGCGCTCTGGAACCATACCTGTGTATTGAGCGCTATATAAGTATCCATATTGTATTGTATTGTATTGTATTGTTCTGAAGTAAGATGCGTAAGATGTGATGAGGAAAACCCGCGCAATTCCATAACTAAAATGCGATATATTGTACAGAGGGTACTAATAGATTTGATCGGGTTAAATGGGTTGGAAACTGTGGAACGGGCAGGGTGGCCAGAAACTGGGCCGAAACTCCTCTATAAAGGTGTCTTAAGAAGGGGTAATGTAACCATATACCACACCACAAATCTCAAGTGGTCCTGGTGTAAGGAATTGAGGTCGGAAAACCACAAAGCCGTACTGAGTGATTAAAGCTTGTAAGAGTTGGTTTTAGCGAAGACTTCTAAGTCTTTGGTTTTAGTGAATTGAACGTAGGAAGGAAAGCTTACACAACACCTCATTTCTGAAGTGGTAAATTATTTTTTTTTTCAATCGCAGGCAAATACAAACTGTATGCATAACAACAGATCATTCATGAATTAACGTACACTCAATTTTAATGTTATTCGTACTGCCTTTAAAATTTGACTATTTACTATTATGATATTCACACATTTCGATACATGACGCAATCAGCTACTGCGCCATGACACAGCAAATTCTTCGCAAGCTTGTCAAAATCTGTCATCAAGCAATTAGAAATTCATTATTTCTTAATCAAATGCAAAACACCGTTACTGACTACTTAACAGAATATGACGTGTTGACTAATACCGGAAGATTAAAACGGGTCAAAGGTCACGCGAATTTCACATCTTCCTTAGATCGCTATATCCTGCTTTTATTGTTTTTGTTTTGTTTTATTCTTTATTTTTAAATCATGAGAAAAAAAGAATAACGTAGAAGGAAAGGTCTTGAGTGGGTAGAAATGTTGATTAGTTCTGACTCTGATAAATTGCTTTGACGAAGATAGCGATCTTAAATTCGTTCCAAGCCGCGCCTAACTGACATAAATATTATACTGACAGCTATCTGATTGACACGTGACATCGAGCGAAACAAATAGATTTTTGTTTGAAATTCGAGCGGGATTCCAACGTGGAATTCCAGTTGGTCCCAAAACTATTCACCATTGCATATTGCAGTGACTGTGACGACACACCAATTGGAACTGTGCATACAGAATGCCCATTGTAGTTGCATTGTTCGTCAAAAGTTTGTTAACGCAGATATTTTTTCATATTACATTTTAAAACAATCATAACCCTAATCTGTACATATAAATGGATAGATAAAACACAAGTTTCGTAATCCAGCCAAGCCTTTCTGAAAAATATTTGATTATATTCTGTCATGCATGCGTGACATTGCTTGCATTGCTTATGTGTGTTTACAAATTTAAGCAAATAGTTTCTATTTTGTTATTTTAAATAGAAGTACTTTCTATCCCACGCTAGTAATTTGTTTCCCCATCATATAATATATGTATCTACCATGAAATGCTTCTTTGCCTATGCATGCCAAATAAAGATAGAAAGGAATTCTTTAAAAAAATTAGACGTGTCACGGTACAATGGCACTCTACGTCACACCATTATTACGTAAGCTGCTAACGAGGATAGAAGGTGCGTTTCAATTGATTCTTACTATATACGCGTCTGTTACTAGCATTTATGATTTGGAACGCACTTTTGTTTCTGCAATATCCTTTAAACACAGCAGGTCTATCTGTTTGATAACTAGGTTATATCTGTTAGAAACATTATCGTTTTCTTTTCGACATGGGTGGGTTAGACTTTGCTTTAGAGAAGACGACAGAAAGTTGGCAGACTGCTTGTACCATTCGCCACACACTCTTGCTTTCTACTCCAAAACAACCATCAATTATTTCACTTTTGACTTAACAAAACATTCATCTGATGTTCTTGTAAAAATTTTCCCTCGTCTGCCATCTAGTCTATTTTGCATACTGCTTTGAGCAGTTTAGGTTTCGATAGTGATTCCATTCCATTTATCAAGTTTTGTTCATTGCAAGAGTCCTATATAGCAGCGGACCTCTTAAAGGTCCTCTATGTAACAAAATATTATAACGATCAGTTATTTAGGGGATAGATGGATTGATGGATGAATAATGACTTACCGTATCAGACATATTGTTAGAAGTATCATCCTTTCACGTATTCAGCTCAATGGTGTAGTCAAAATTCATTTTAAATTGAAGCACAGATCTTGAAACTATTTTTTTAAGGAAACCGATGCGTCCTTTACCTTAATTTCAATCACATTTCTCACACGTAATAACACAGATCAGATCTTTTAAAAGTGCTGACACCGGAAGTTTCCCAACCCCCTTAAACCTGCAATTGTAACGATATGTTTCATAATTCATCACCCGTAACTAAGACGATCTGTCATGCAATTGTTCATTTATCATGTCTTCTCCTGCTTTTCGATTAGTGAAGGATCTTTCTATTTCTGTAATTCTGTCTTGTCTCGCATTATTGCTTTTAATTCATCACATAAAGACTGCGTTCAGACTTGTATGAATTGCAAGAACCCGACAACAGATCAATTTAGAATAGTGTTATATATCTATGGCTATGAGTGAACCCGGTTCGGAGTCGGTGATGTTTTGTGACTGTAAATTAAGATGGAAACGTAAATTGTCATGGTGATTATAGTATTAATCAAATGATAATGGATTTCCGTAAAAAGGGTCTTAAATTATAGCAGAATGAATTATCTGTATGGGGAAGAATAAATAGATCAAATAAGATTTAGAGAAGATGAATAAAATGCAATCAGTAGTTTGTGACAACGTGTACTCGTTGGCAGCTCATGGGGGAAGGGGTGGTTTTCCATATACTTTACGTGAGGTATGCCTGTTTTAAGACGCGTGCAGGAAATGGCATAAAATAAAGATCAATAGATTTTTTAAACGCTAAAACTGACGCTCCTTTGCTCGATTCTCATCATAATGTGCCCCCTTGAGTAAGCAGACAATGTTTTGGTCCCGATTATATGAAAGCTGTGAGAGTTACTAATAAGAGAATTTCATGGGTTTAATTTATTTGTGTAATGTCAAACATTGGACCCTCTTTGCACAATTTCTCCGTCGATTCTCGTTATCCATTCTCCATTGGAGTGAGGAAAAAAATGTGATGTCTTTATGATGTGAACGATTTTGAGGGGTTCCGAATCAGGAAATGAAATTGAACTTTTCCTGCATCTTAATCCGCCAAGACATATTGTTTACAAGCCCCGTAGGTCAATGTATCCCCCATGTGTTAACCAGGCGAGACAAGCTTTCTTCCACTCTTTGTAGGTCAAAATCTAATGCATATTCAGGTCCTAAAGGTCTCATTTTCTCTCGTTTAAGACGCTGGCACATGTTTGTAATGACATTCACGAAAATCTCTTTAGAACTGCAGTTAATACTTTGGTGAGAAGGGTAAATGAATGTATGTTGGCTTGGAATTCTAGCAATATTGTGTAAAAATATTGTGTAAAAATATTTTAAAGGATCGCCCCCACCTTTTCAGTAAATAATGTAAGCCTATGTGAGTGTGTAAAATGCTGATCCACAGCTCCCTTGCTTTTTTTACACAACAAATAGTAATGTTCTTTTTCCGGGGAAAAGCATGCACTTGTAAGTATCAGCCACGCATTTCCCCTGCATATTCCTGCGCATGGCATGTGGACCATGAAATAGAATCTAATTTACGATAAGCAGCATTGGTTATTTAGCGGGTTTTCGAAGTTGGTGGACGGAGGCTTGATGACGGTAGAAAACGAGTGCGCTTCTGATGTGAGCATCATTTATTGCGCAAATTAGATATGTACTCGTTTTTTACCATCTGCAATCCTCCATCTATCAATTTTGAAAACCTACTCTTAACGCAAAGGTGTGACGATACCTTCACGTCTCCCTTTCTCCCCTTTACTTGGTAAAGTCTTGATTAACTGTGCGTATGACACGCACTACGAGTGTCTATCCCATCATATTGCCATTATCGAGATCGACACAAACAACAACATCTTACACGCTATGTCAGAGCATTTTAGAAGACCCCTTTTTAGAATTAGATGGGATAACCATTATGGATGTTGGGTACACATCTATTGGTGTCATGCTGAGAGGGTTTAACTGTACCATCAACACCTTTTATTCCTCGTCTGACTGTATGATTTATAGTTATACTTTAGGCATTATCATCCGTCATCAACATCTTAAAGGGTAATATTGACTATGATGAAAGAAAAGTTCCCTCCCTCCTAAGTATAATCAACATTATCTAATCATTGAAGTGCACATTTAAAGCTCATTAATTTCGATAAGAATGATTGTTTCCATGGTCTGTCTGAAAATGTATTTGTTTTATCCATTCCCAGTACCACCAATACCATCGCCACTACTGCATCAACTACTTCGCCATCAGAACAACATCAAATAACCTCTTTCCAACACCATCCATTTCAGCATCTTTATGACTGTATATACCATCAATTCTTATAGCATCCTCTTCCTTCTCATCATCCACTACGACCATAAGATCACGAACATCATCATCATCATCATCATCAACAGCAAAAACAACAACATCAACGACATCACCACCATTACCATTGGCACAAACATAACCTTCTTCAACGAAACCATCAGCAACATCACCATTAGCAACAGCGTCACCACCATTAATACCGGTACCATCCCCATTTTACCACCACCATCATCACCAGCGCCAACAATTACATCACCACCAGTACCAGCACTACCACCACCACCGTCATCATCAACATCAGCACGACCACCACCATTATCACCAACACTACCACCATCTCCATCATCACCACGCCCACACACTTCCAAACATCCATCCAACCACTGCCAAAGTCGTTCATTGATCAGAACATCACACTGTCAGAGCAGATAACATCGTTTAACCACCCGTATTGATTGAGTCATAACAGGAGCAGCGAGAGGAAGTCATGAATTTGATACCAAGTTCAAACAAATTTACTTCTTTCGAATTGATCTTCTTCCCAGGTCTAAGCAGAAAATAGTACGCGATTTATTTGCACCGTAGAAAATCCCTTCTGTTAAAAATGAGAGAACGACTTCCTATTCCTGCGATTTCATTATATCTATTTGAAATTATCCAATGGAGAATTGTCCAAGTAAATAAGACAGCGTACGTGATGAGGTGGCGAATTTGTTACTAAGTTCAAACAAATTTATTTCTTTCAAAATTATCTTATTCCCAGGTCTAAGCAGAAATAGTATATTTATTTATTGGCACCTTATTGGTAAACCTTATACAGTTAAATACATGTATATGCATATGTTGTCTATGCTGAATCTTTCTTGTATAGGAGAGCATTGTTGATGAGGAAATTTGGTGGATTTATATTTGATAAGATGGCCGATTTTTAGTAAAACATTTCAAAATTTGTACCAATCTAGAGATCAGAGATGTCTTTCACAAAGTCTTTCATATCTTGATGAAACACGCCCTGGACGATCGTGGAGCTTTTTATTGACCGCTGTCTAAAACCCATTGTACAAAATCAGAACATTACAAATGCCGCACAAGTCTTTAATTGGTACTTATAGAAGCTGAATGAATGGGGGAAATGAAGTCAAGTAATAGATGAATTGTTCGTGATTGGGAAATGACCAAATCGGCAGTGAGAGCAACGAAGGGTTTGGAAATTAGAGCAATGTTCCAAAGCAATAAACTTTCTTCGACGGCAAACGTTAAATAGTTAGAGGACTATCAGATACAAGTATATAACAGCAGTGCAGAAGCTAACAACAATGTGAAAAAGGATGAGACAGTTTACAAAGTAGATAGCGGATTGTGTGTAACGGCAACCCATAGCCATGATAGCAAAATGATGTAAAGTGTCCAATTTGTTGGCATTTCTGAACGTTCTTTTCTTAAATTTATAATTCCTAATGTAGCTAAATATATGTCTTTTTAAGCAGCGCTTTGTATCCTCTGGAAAAAGCGCTATATAAATTCAATTATTATTATTATTATTATTAAATAATATGAGAAATTCTGTAAACTCCCAATGCCCTTTCAGTGTCGAACTTCTGAACACTTGTATTCTAAATGAATTTGTACCCTGGTAATAGCATTAAGGACATTTACACATGGTTGATAACAGAAGAGTGTGCTTCAGTTTCGAACACTTCATACAAATTTGTGATGAATCATTTACAATAATATTAGAGGCGTTCATTTGTTGATGAACTTATAAACGCATTTTGGTGTTTACAGGTTTATGAACTGTAACAAAGAGATATATCGTTCAAAAGCCATAAGTTTTATATTGTACTCGTGCTCAAATTTGTAAATTGCTATCGGTCACGGTCGTCGGGTCTTTGGCCACGATAAATATTCAAATTCAAAAGTGGGTTTTCGAGATTGGTGGACGTGGAGTTGGACGGTAAAAAACAACTGCGCAACTGATATGCGCGATAAATGACAAGTGCGCAACTGATGTGCACATCGTTCATTGCGCGCATCAGACGCGCACTCGTTTTCTTCCGTCCACCAATTTCGAAACCCACTATCATCAGTCAAGCTTGTAGTAGCCTTATCACCACACAGACAACTCCCGTTTAGTGATAATGCAATGTTCAATATTGTCCCCTCAATGGTCAATGATTATGGTCATATGACATACCGAATCTCAATTTACGCACGCGTAACCATGAATTTGATTCTAAATCCGTACTCTAACCTTCCAAATGTCTCAACGCGCCGTCAATTATCAAATTTGGCCCAGGGATAGTATGCGTATTAACAGCATTTGACAGAATAAAACGATGCTTGTTCTCCTG
Source organism: Temnopleurus reevesii (assembly GCA_036244855.1). Lineage (NCBI taxonomy): Eukaryota > Metazoa > Echinodermata > Echinoidea > Temnopleuroida > Temnopleuridae > Temnopleurus > Temnopleurus reevesii. Next base: position 87,022 of record BQKZ01001286.1, read on the forward strand.
GCCCGAGAGTGAGCAAAAATTTGTTCTGATTAGCGATATTTCTTTGGATGCTTTTTCAATTATCATAAACGAGGCGTTCATAAAGAACTATGGAGTCCCATTTTTAGATGGTCCTTTGTTAATCTGATATAATGATAGGTCATTTTTGTGATGTGGGAAGAGCTTGTGTCCTGTTGTTTTTCGTATTTACTTTATTATAAATGGCTCGTTCATAACGACCTATGGAGTTCAATTTTCTGGATATTTTAATTTTGCAATTTTTAATTTGAGTTAAAGCTCTGGTTTTTTTGGGGTTTTTTTTTTGGGGGGGGGGTTTATTTACTTAATACAAGTACTGGCAATATTTAATCACGTAAACTGGCGTGTATATATGCGTAATTGTGTTACACATTCAGAATTATAATTCCAATGACCCTGGTAAAATCATTTTCTAGGTCTTCCTTTGTGATTTTGACACATAAATGATAGCCAATTTTTGTGAAATGTGAAGAGCTTGTGCTAGATTGTTCTTGACAACTGCACATTAACCCTGTATTCAGACGCCACTCAATTTATACTGGGAATCAATAAAGAAACGACGTATAAAAAGCATCATATAACCGACTTATCGTTCCGACGCGTCAGTCAGTTCAGACGTTTACATGCGTCAACCGTACTGAATTGAAGTTTATAGATGCACAGTTTCAAGCTATACGTCGCATCGTTATTTAAAGTTCAGAGGCATTTTATCCCATTCTAGTATAGCTTTACGGTTCTCGTATAAATTGTTGGCGTTGGAACACGCGATAAGGCACCCACACTCTTGCATGTTTTACGAATATTGAAATTGACATTGTTCGCGCAAATGAGGATGTTTAACGACCGTAACCGCGTCAAAAAATGAGATAAAATTCCAGTTGGATTAACTGATGAGTTATGTGCCAGTGATTATATCAGTCGCTTTTCGAAAGCGTGGGGGAATTCCTTAGTAACATTTTGTCTAGCTTCTTGATTATATGTCATGATATTGCGATAAATCTATGAAAGCTTGTTTACATGTGCACCGCTACCTGAATGCGAAATAGTCAACCCACTCAATCCCATCTATAAACTGTTTCATCAACAAAAATAATGATAATCAGATAGAAATAGGCATTTATCATTTCGAAAATGACATTAGAAGTGTTATGACGAAATGAGGGATTTGGAAGAAAGAGGTGTTTGTTGCAAGTAGCAATAACTGGTAATGATTTATAGCAATAGAGCGATTTGGCTGCTTTAATCATTTAATTGGGATGTTATTGAAGGAGTGTTTATGATTTATAGAGTTCTTAGAAATGAATCTTTGAGGCACTAATGTTTAAATTTTTTTATTTTGTCGGGCGGCAACTGTATCGTGTATAACGTACCTACCAACGTCCTTATTGTGAACTTAAAGTACGCCGTAACATAAAACAAGTTTGCAATCAATCGCAAACTTTAGTACATGATTTACCATAGACTTACAATTGGTATCAATCGTACAATTGATTGCAAATCTTTATGTTACCGGGCCCTGATAATACGTCTGTTGTTCCAATAATGACCTATTAAAACATTGTCTGGTCATAAAATCTTTCAAGATCAGTAACTGTTTAATAATTTTTGGACAGTCAGTAAGCTCGAAACAAGCCAAATATCATGCAACGCATTTGAAATGAATGCACATTTTTATGATTCTAACACTATCAGTGCTACACCTCACAAACTTTGACAGTGGAAGAGAAACGCGACATTCAAATCTTCTTTAGATAGCACTGTCTTTGTACAGTTCATAAGATGATATCGGTATACTGTTAGGCATGTACAGCAGTGGGGATGTCCGAATGAATGTGAATTTAAAGTTGTTTACGCTCAACTTGCTATACTTTCTTTGCCCTCTGCATCTACACACACTCTGGCTTGCGTGAGCTCGGGCAATCACGCAGGACTTAGTGGTATTGTGTTGTTCATAACCTAAGGCATGTACCGAATGTCATATTCCAAATTTAATAATATTTCTCGTGGTCATAAAATTCGTCGAATATTTGCGTGTTTGGAACAAAATAAGGGCAAAAGTTACAAAAGTGGTTGAAACAGGGCAGATGAACATATGATTGTGAGAAACTTTAAAAATGTCATATATAAATAGCAAAGGAAATTATTTTCGTTTACTTTCATCATCGGGTTATATACGAGATGTATATATTTCCTGATATAGCCTAATTATTTTATGAAGTTTGATCTGTCAATAAATAGTTGTCTTTTATATTTGCATTGCTCGAAACAATGAAACACCCGATGTTTTGTAAAATACTAAGTTCGTGGAATGTATGGTATGGTAAATACTAACTCCTACACTATTATGTGATTACCTGGTGATATTCTATCCTTACAAAGTACATAGTGAAATTTTATATAATTTACACGTATTTGCAACAGTTTATCATGCATATCTTTGAGACCAATGCATCGATTTTGAGATGGGGTTTTTGTATTGCGTAAATTTTGGTTTTAGGCCGATGATTTGCATAACTTTTTTTAAGATTGCTGAAACATGCCTTTTTCGGTAATAGTGCTAGTGGCATGTTTTCTTTACTCCATTTATTTCGAGGTGTGATGACTCTCACAATTGTGACTTTCTAAAGAAATACTTCATACCTGGTCCTCCTTCTAAATACCAGTCCACTTAATACATACATGCAAATTGCACTGCAACATCGATTAAGCATTTACGTGTATTTGATGGTAAAACTTTTAAACGAATCGGTGCTCCAATAGACTGAACACACCGAATTGCTTTTACACATTGTTCCCACGAATCGGTTTTTACTTGTTTGGACGTGCACACTCAATTCCCAGTCGCACATTTTACTTTTTATAGCCAGTTCATATCAAATTCAAAACATGCCGAGCTCTGAAACACGCGGAGAAGATGCTTAGCTAACGTTAGCATGTGCGAATGTCGAGGACGAGTCGAACTGGTTCAGCGTCATCTAAGCGTGTCCCCGCGTATTTTCTGCGCACATAACAAATGTGGTATACATTTTTAATTTTGTATGGTTGGTTGTTGTTGGCTACAGATGCAACTGTGCAACTGAACCCTTTAAATTGGAATTTGTGATCGGGTAAATTGTTCTCCTTTTCGCCGTAAATGGCCCGTAACTTCAGGAACGCACAAATGCTTGCATTCCAACTTCATTGTGTGCGAGATCATAAAAAGATGGTGTTCTATCCAGATAATCTGACACTGTAACTTCCTTCGACTTTGTCTGCTCGAGTCTCCCACCCTTCGCTTTATTCTCATGTTCTAAACCCCCCTCTCACTCACTCAGCCATCTATCAACGAATGAAGGATGAGACATTGGGTGACTATATGAATTTGGTAACCGTAGTCTAAGTAATGCAATTATATTATAATTATGATGTAAATGATAATGATCATATTATCAGTAATATTGATAGTAATAATGGTAATGATAAAAAAGTAGTAGTTGTAGTAGTAAGTAATATTAGGATTATAACTAGTAGTAATTGTAAACATAATAGTATTCATGATAATTACAATTCCATAATAAAAATTAAAAAAAAAGAATGATAATGGTTATGATTTTAAGTATTGATCTAAGCTTACAAGATAAAAAGAATCAAGCTAGATTTTGTAAAGTTACATATCATTTTGACATCGCCGATGCAAAATTCACCGAATTGAGCATTTCAAGCTTACCTGTCCGTTACGAAGTACTTCAAGTCAAACACACTGACCTGAAAAGACTCTTATCATTGTGAAAATATACCAATATTTCATTTATACCCTTTTCTTTCTCCTCCCATTTGGGGAGCTGCATTGAACTTAGCACACTGTGGTTGAGACAGTTTACAATTTTGTTGTTCTCTCTGTTTGCAAAATATTCGAACCGCTTTGCCATAGCTCCACAAACGAGACAAAAAACTGATTGGTCGCCCCCGGCACTGGAATAACTTTTGACTTCTCTTTTATTACCCCCTCCTTATTTCCCGGCGAATCGTTAAAAGGGGTAGGCTTTTGTGCACTTCGCAAATCCTCGGCAATTCTGTTAAAGCGAATAACAAAAATTGTTTAGAAAGATTTATGCCTTTATTGTCGACAATGCTCGTCTGTGTTATGAAAAAAAAAAGATCCCTCACACGAACTTGGTTAGTGCGTTGGTATTTCCAAACACAAGCCTCAATATACATGTTTTTACGAATGCAGAAGCAGAATTAATCATTGAGAAAATATGCAAATTGGAGAATATTATCAAACTAAACTTTTTGAATACTTGGTAATTCATGCTGAGGGTATGTTCCTCAATTACATTTCTACAGATTTTTGGACGGGTTGTAGTATTAAAATCGGAATTGGCAAAACATTCCCCGAGTGATTTTGGGGGTAAAAGATAGATTTTCTAATGCAATATTATGTGGCACAACGAGTTGTACCATGCACAGATCTAGAATGATTAAACCACTTGGCAAAACCATTGTCACCTTGATATAGAATGAATATAAAACAACAGATCTATCCTACACTGTAAACAAATCTAAATTAAATGCAAAGAACTTTTCTGGCAGCAGATATTCGCAATAGAATATACTGTGCACAGATGTGTAGGCATGCAACTAAAATGTTCCCGCTTTTACAGTCAAATGCTGCTGCTGACTGTATTTTTACAGTTAACTTCTAACATCTATTCTGCTACTAGTTTTGCAGAAGGTTACAGACCTTTTTATACCATGTACAAGAAATATCTCGAGTCCCAAGGCTACTTTTTGACAAATGTAATTGTAAGTTATTTTGGTAACACGCGGCGTTTGCAAAGGTACATCATAATATATAAGTGTACATGTAGCTTTATAAACGTTCTTCTGAAACCAGGCGCGTTGTAAAAGTAGAGAAATGCAGTTTCTTGCAAGCAAACGTAATGCTCACGCAGGTAAAATCGTACGGTTGGGAACGTCTTCTTTTCTTTTCTCGTTTTTTTTTTATTTTGTTGGATGACCTTACATTAAAGCACCATGTCCAGACTTCTAACAGACATTGAATAGTAGGCCACTATACGATCATTAATTGGAGAAAAAAATCATTTGTCAACCACAACGTTTCTTTCATTTTGTGTAATGTCATGGAAATGTCACATGTTATGTCTGATGTTGGTTTCTTATACAGTGAATGGTTACGTTTCTCTTCGATGGTTTATTCTGTGAAACTATAAATGAATTCAAGCGTAATTGTAATCACATTAATACATGCAGTTTCAGTACCGCACGTACCCACTCTGTGGACTGCTTAAGCCGCTTTGCATTTTTTTGCATTATATTCCTGCCATCTTACATGTGTTGAGTGCAGCACATTTTGGATAAATGAGAGGGTTTCGAACCGCAATTCTCTGTCTTGCAGGCGAAATTCAGAACCAATCAGAAAAATTTACCCTTCAGATATTATAGATCCCGTGGCTGACACCTATGAAAGTTTCAAGTAAAAGAAAAAGATTTTTTTTTAAGTTTGAGATCATGTTCTATTGATAATTTTTTTAGATTGCTTAGAAAGTGCTCGGAAACCAGGAATCTATTTTGTTTAATCATTACAGCACAATTTGACATTGAAATCGTACAGTCAAAGTAAAAATGTTAAATTGGTTAATTAATATACAAATCGATTTCCGCGAGTCATCTAAAGAAGAATTGAAACAATATTCTAAAGAAAAGCTCAATTAGTTAAAGTTCTGATACATGGATATCAACATCGAGAGATCTCTACCCCCCCCTCTCTCTCTCTCTCTCTCTCCTCTTTTTCTATCTCCCGTCCTTCCCTTACTGTCTCTGTATCATGTGTATCATTTCTCTATTTATACAGATGAAGTACTAAACACACAATCATTGTTTGAATCTGAATGACAATGATCATGTATGCAATCAATCAATGCCCTCCAGCTGAACCCTGCTAAATGATCCCTTAAAAAGCTGCCAAATTAATAATCGTCAATTTGAACATCCCCTTATATGCTGACTATGCGCCCTAAACATGGGGCATCCCTCAGGTGTGACGGGCTGGAGGATAGTTGGCTAAACCAGCAAACTTTGCTTTGCTTTCTCACACCCCCACGCTCCCCATCGCCCCATACTTTGGGATTAACCCCCACAACCCCAGAATAGCATCACCACCGTCAAGACCCCGCACGCGCAAATTAACGCCAGGTGCGCAGGAGTTAAGGACACCAAAATTGATACTCGACATTAACAAAATAAAAATCGCGAACCGTCAAAATTGTTGATTTTGCGGTATTTGCTCGAATGGCTTTTGTCAAATAATCATTCTTGTGATTATGACTCTGCTGTGTAATTTGCGAAAATTCAGCATTGGAATTTTGTAGCGTGCGTGTGCTAAGCGAATCTGAGGTCGAATGCCTCTAGTTAGTTTTTTTTAGATTTGTAACTAAGTTTTCATTTCGAAGGCTTCCTGTAATTGTTACAAAAGCAAAGCCGTAGTAAAACTGACATCCTTGTCAAATTGATTGGGTAATCATTGTAATGAAATAAAGGATTTTGTTCCTGCAATTTGTCAAGAATTGTCGTGATATGATCCGGTTTTTCACATCCTTGCATTGTAATCCTGACCCTAAGATATAGGGCATCATAATGGACCCACGACTAGTCTCATCCCAAAAATTTAAGACCAAGACTTGGCATTGAAAATTATTTCAGTAAACCTACTTTGTTTTATATTCTCATACTTTTCTAAGACTATGTCATAGTGGTTTATTGAATTTTAAGGAGAATTTGTACAACAATTTATATATTTTTATCCATTTATATAAGAAAAAACTTTGCAAATGCACATCATTCATTGGCCAATTGAGTCTAGAAATCTAAGACTATCACCAGATGTCACGTAAGCAAAGTAGTTTGATATCTTAATTAGATAGTTCACATGGTATTACCCTTAAATGACTGTTTGTTGACTTCGAATTCTTTCTTATTTGAGGGCTCATGGAAAAGTGTTGCCAGTTTTGACCTTGCTTTAAGGATCTAAAGGGGAAAAGGTTTATGTATCTTTTCTTAATCTTTGATAAGTAATTTAGCACCTAAGAACTTGCAATTTGTCTGGCTAAATCTTCCTTTTCATTGAGTGAATCGGGTTGTGTCATCAATCTAAAATTAACTTGAAATACTGTTACCAGTCATGCCAATAACATGTTATTATTGAACGCCAAGAGTGGTGCTTTATAAGAGACAAATTAGATATTATCTATTGACAAATATCAAAACATCGAAAATATATCTGCGGTGATGTGTAACCTTGTAAAGCTTTGCCCTCTGGTATGCGACAGATAATTAACTATTATTAACACAAAAATCTGACGAAAGAATTAGATAGACTAGGAGATCACACGTTTTGAAATAAGACTGTGATTAACAAAGACAATTTAATAATGAGCATTTTAATAAATAGACTGGAATGGGAGAACTGAATTTTAGCGTATATTATTTAGTCATATTGTAAATCATGTTTCTCTTGTTGTTTATCCTAAGCAAAATCATATACAGAAACAAACCGTATTGATATCTTGTATAATTCTGCTTTTATTGGAAAAGGTAATAAAGAATGATCACAATATCCGCATACAATTGACAAACTATTTGACAAATAGATTAAAAAAAAAATCAGGGAATGGGAGAGGGGGTAGAACAGATGATCTTAAAACATCTCCAGTTTTAGAGTGAAACTCTGAGCTGAATGTAATATATCTTATCACGACTAAGATAAAAATTTGTGGAACAAGAGTTCAGAGTCAAGGGTCAAACTAATATGCGTGACTGCTAGCAATTAATATATTTATATGGTCACTGCGTTTCATTGGATAAAAGTTCGTTTTATTGTATAATTGACTACTTCTGACTGTTTACACAAAAAGGGGCATGTTTCAGGCCTTGCCCTTATAGACACGTTTACTTCATCTATAAAAATGTAATGTGTGGTCGAGATGTACAAATAACATTCATGATCGTTTGTGTTACCACTAACACGATATAAACTATTTCCGCAAACTATAGTGGGTCATGGGACAATATATCCGTGCGCCGTGTTTTGAAATGTACAGACACAACAATCACAAGCTGGTTCCGATTTGGATAGCATTACAAGGAGCATTGAATTGGCGTTCGATCTAATTTTACGGAAATAGATTATAATTATCGTGTTGGCTATTTTGTGATTCATCGGCCTTGGAAATTGCAACTTTCTGCAGTGTGAACGGTCGGACGTGTTATTTTCTCTGCAATAACAGGTTGTAGAGGTCACGCCTTTAGTGCAGGAATACACGAAAGAAAGATGTATAATTCACACGAATTCTAACCCTTGTATGACCTACTTTTGAGATATTTTGAATTTGGAACCGAATGTAAAGGATATGGTTTTGTGGTGAAATCGAGATGTCACGCAACGAAGAAAAATATTTTCATGAAATTAGAAATAAAAAATAAGGAATACACCTGTATTTGGATGTAGGAAAGGTAAAAATTTCTTACGGAAATCATTGTGCGGTTTGGATGTGCGCAGAAACAAGTAAACTTGGGTAAAATTAAATTACCGCCCGGAATTGTCCAATGAGAGAATTGGTGGAATATTTGGGGCGTAGTTTTGAACGGTCAAAGGCATAATGACCTCGGAAATTTATTCATCAAAATCCTTGAGAGCAAACGGCGCCCCTTTGCTCTAAATGAAATTTAAACAAAATTTTTTTAGATTGTTGATTTGTCTGAGAGCCCCGTTTTGGTAAGTTGCACAAGAGAGATTTGTCTACAGGTTGAATGTTATCTCCAGATTAGCCTAAAAGACACGTTTAACTTAAAAGCTCAAAATAGCATACATTCCTGCACCCCAATTCCTTCCTCTGGTTCCAGAGCAACCTACTTTCTTTCTCCAAAAATGTATCCATTTTTTATAGGTCACATAGCACAATGTAATCGGAAACTGCGATCTCTTAGTCTGGATTAAAAACGAATGATATCTTTAGTATTTGAAGGTCTGGAAATGCATTTGTGCTGCCGACGTTTCCGACGCCCCTTATTATTGTTATATCATTACTTTTGTAAATACACAAACTGGGTAGCACATATCACTCCATTAAATGATTTAATCTTAACATTCAATCGTCATTTAGGGGAGTTAATATGAAGCGGTGTGATTAAGCGGCAAGATTTAAGCCCAAGTGAAGTTACATTTCGGAATAACATACGTATCAATCAAACGGTTTGGCGCCGCCAGACCCGTTTCCCGTTTGATCACGTGATCTAATGGACATGATGCAATCAAATTGCACCGTCGCGCGCGTCGGAGAAAAATTGGCAATAATTGAAATGTTCCTCGGTAGAATAGAGTGCGGGGAGAACTCCACATGCACATTGGGAGTAGAAAGCTGCATGTTTGAGGGAAGTCCCGCTAGTTCAAATTTTGTTACTTAATTTACGGTTTACATGGTTTGATAAAGGAACCGCAAACGGATGCTGAGTGACGCCGTTTGCACGGTGGGGAGTACGTTCATGGTTCCGTCGAGTTTGCACTGACTTGACGTTCACTCGCAGCGGGACCTGTCAAAACGTTATTTGCTAACCTGCGCGCTCGGGGTTGATTGCCATTTCTAAGGAAGTGATCGGTTATTTTAACACCAAACAAAGAATACAATGTAATAAGGTTGGAAACAACAATAAAATATTTTCGTAGAATAACAGATATTTGTATCAAAAAGTTCCTTACACTTTTATACTTGATTTTGTCCTGAATGTACTTTGAGGCTTTGCTATCGTAATATAAGTAGTATTATAGCGCTTACTCCGTACTCTACATTACAAAAGGTTGTGGAATTTTGCTATGATTTAGGCCTATACAATAACGCGAAAATAATTTTGTCCTAAATCTTGTGATTTAGTTGGAAAATTGACATATGGCAGTGTTAGGTATGAATTAGGGAATTAATGAATTATTAATGTACTTCAAATATGTCATTTGTCATGTATAAAGTGAGGAAAGTTAAGAATCATATCAAAATGCCAAAACCATGAAATGATGAATGTTAATTTAACATAAGATGTTATATTTGTCTTGTATATAGAGAGAAAAGAAAAGATTGATATCAAAATACCAAAAACAAACCCTATGTAAACAATGCAACTGAATATTCATGTTGGATAACTTTTTACACATGTCTTATATTGTGAAGCAAAATTCCAAACATTGTATGTGCTATGTGCGTGCAATTCTATTTTTTATCTATTTTTTATGAAGAATCAGCATACCTTAGTAGCTGGTTCTTAACACATAATCCAGATTCACTCCGACTCAGCCGTATGTGTTAATATCAAAAGAAACGAGAGATTTACAAAAGAGGAAAAAACATAAATATTTCTCCCCTTAACACTCTTCATGAATCGAGGTCGCAACATGATTTCAAATAAAAGGGATTAGCTTAATCTCCCAACGGAAAATTTCTTAATCCTCTTTGTGAGAAAGCTTTATCCGACTCACTGTTTGGTTTGCTAAATCTCACATTCGTCATGTTCGTAACGAGGAAAATCCTATAAGTTATCCTTGTAAAAGGCTCAATTACACCTTTAAGTTTATATAGCCAGCGTCTGCTCAGCGTTAGTAAAATTTGGGTGATGCTTAATGAACGACGAAATACGTAAGGGAGATGCTTGACCGACATTGACGGCGTTCAGATGGTGATTTACGTAACCGCATGCCTTAGCGTCAGCGGAGCGTCTTACATCGATATTTCTGCATTCGCAAAGCGTCTTCCAAATTGCATGAACGCTGGACAATCGTTGGCAATAAACGCAAAGGTATGAATGGGCCTTAACGTAGAGATATTCAGAATGCGCATTAAGTTAAGTATTGATAAAGTGTGGAATTTACACGTCTGTGAATGTTATATCTGTTCTGAAGGATAGAACTATTTACCACAGTTCCAAGAATATTCCTCAAAACGTCAATAATCATGATAATATATCAAGACTTTGGGTTGCTTTGGAGCATAGAAATGTAACGTCTAAGATTTGCTCGAAATAAGATAGTTTAGAAGAGAGAAAATGAGTTTTGGTACCGTCACAATAGTCATGTACACCTTGGATGTTGTTACGAACCACATAGAGTTCTCTACACATTCATTCATCGTTCAGAAGGACACCTTAAGCAGCTCCCTATATAATCATGATTTATTTTTGTGAAACGTTATAACAGTAGACAGGAAAGTGGAGAGATGTGATTCTTCCATTCTGAAGGTATACAGTATTTTAAGAAATCCTAAAGAGTTTTTCAATTGCATGACATTTAGAACCATAATATTCTCGAAAAGCTTGCTATAGCATAGAACCTATCACGGTTGTTTTAAGCATGCACGTAAAGGATCTAATAGGGCGGTTACAACTACTATCAAACTTTAAAAAAAACGGCACAAAGGGTTTCTGATTTATCATTTTTCCATAAAAGTGTAAATTAAAATGGACAGGAAATGTGAAGCTGTTGTTCCTACTCTTAGGTATCATAGGGTATCATTATTATCGCAAGTATTACTGAACATCTCGGATGACAGTTGACTAAGGACATTACCTACATACGCACAAAATACAGACATGCCACTGCGAAAATGAGTCGATTTCTGCAAATTGGTGAAACCTTAGAAGATAGCATTACGCAAGGCCCTTCTTTGACTTCTTCAAATCTTAGGGGTTGGCTTGGCTAAATGTTTGAATGCTTCCTCTTGTGAGAGATTTCCTTGGTTTATGAATAAAGCAAGGATATGTTTGTGGTTTCATAAATCAGTGGGTATTCATTTGGCGATAGAGCTGGAGGGGAAACACTAACACGGTATATAGCCAAACGAGGATGCCACCTACAATCATAGGTAGACTCTATAAGGTCAGCCACACATTTTGCTTAAACATCCAACGCTTCGTTTACTTACCTTCTATACGAGGAAACACTCAGGAGACCACTTGGCTTGCGATCTAAGTACAGTTAGCATAACTGAAACGACTTCAGCGTTGGCCAAGCATTTATTTTCACTGTGTATTTCTGCGTATAGGGATTATAAATTGAATTCATTGTTTGATGCTAACATTAAGTTGGCTCTGTACATTATAGTTGTATATCCTCTCTATTCGATTTTTGTTTTGAATACACCATTTATTGGAGTGGTCTCCATTATTTTTAGAACGTTCATGCTTGCTTCATTGAAACGACAAAGGTTGTAATTTCATTTGTAGTTCGGAATATTATCAACAAAATCTGTTAAACCATTTGTTAACTTAAAGCACGTCCCACGTTAGACAAATCATCATAAAATATGTAAATTCAGATTCAAACCTCTGAAATACATTTTGTTGAAAAGGCCTCATACATGCTTAGGAACCATTATATCAAGAACCCTAAAGAATCAAAGAAATGTTTGAAACAAATCATATTAGTCATTCTTTAACGTAAAGAGTCCTGTGGGTGTTCAAATTACGCGGCAAAAAGTTTAAAACAATAACACGGTAATGTAGTGGGGCATCTTTACATCTACTGAAGATATCAAGTAACTTTAATTCCAATTCTAAGCTTAGCTTACAAAACCGTTCTAAACTTAATGTAGAAAACTATTCTACATTAGATATGAACTTAAGATATATTCTAAACTATGTGTAGAAAGCTATCGCTGACTGTCTATGTTTGAAAGTTTCAAAGGGATGCTTGATTTCACTGTATTATACTAGAGACCATCGGGTAGATATTGGCTAATGTTATAAACTTTGTTTAGAAAACTTTTCGAAACTTACAGTAAAAAAGTATTTCAAAGTCACTTAACAAAACGATCATAGCCTGTCTACGTGTGATTGAGGCTCTTCTTAAAGGAATGTCTGACTCCATTGACAGTAGAAGTACACCACATGACGGTGGTAAACGAAATTTTGGATCATAACCATCGAATAATCTGTCTCTCATTAGCCGAATCTCTCCCGTGCTTCTGCTACGATACAAGAGGTTAAGCCACCCACCCGGCAATGGTTTCAAATTCATATTTTTTCCTCTTTTAATATCCCCCTTCTCCCTTCAGTCTCTCTTCATTCCTCCCTTCTCTCTCTCCCCCCATCTCTCTCTCTCTTTCTTTCTGTAACTCATCCCCTTATTTAGTTTCATAGTGATGTGCTCTAAAATGACTCTTTTTACTAGTTCCCCGGTCGTTTTTATCCATCTTTCTCTACTGTCCCGTTCGTTCATTTTCCTGTTCCTTCCCTCTTACTTTACATTCCCTTTCCCATTTTTCTCTCACCCCTCCTCCTCCCCCCCCCC